>JAKCPI010020601.1:0-59069 GCA_023213315.1 Euborellia annulipes
TACTGCCGGCGGGCTTTCAAATTAGTCTAAATTAAATAAAAATTATTTAATCCTTTTCGTGAGAGGGAGAATGAATTTATCCATTATACTCAATTATTTGCATAAGATTAAAAAAAAAAAAAAAAATGCAAAAGAGGGTAGGTATTGTAATAACATTTTAAAATATAAAAGTAAACAGATGGACCCTCAGGAGAGAGAGCAAGCGCCACATTTACATTTATAAAAGTGATCAAGTTGGGAGAGAGAGAGAGAGAGAGAGAGGCTCTCCAGTAAAAAGCTAATCTCGAAATCTCATTAAATTTTAGGAGCACCTTTATGAAGTTTATGATCATAAATATTATAACATTTTTACTTTTAAAAATAATATTTATATTCTTGCTTAAAGCCACAAAAGAGAGATCTTTTTTTTTTTAATATAAAAATAGCGAAACGCCACTCTCTTTTAGAGAATGGTCGCTTGGATGATTTTACTATTAAGGGGGGGTTCAGGAGGTAAAAGTTTCCTGATAAGAGGGCGATGTGTTTCTTAAAAAGTAAGCAAAAAAAAAAAAAAAAAAAAACACTCTATTACGAAAATTTGGCAAGAGATGTCAGAATCGTAGTTAATAATATTTAATGCATTTGGTTGATTTTCATTGATCTTTTAACAATAAAAACTTTATAAATGTTATTATATATTATGTATCTTTTATAAAAGCATAAAAATATATAGCCTAAATATAGGCTAATAGGGGATGGTAAGACTAGCCTGCCATCTTTTGCAAGAGCGCTGAACTATTTGACACATAATTTTTAAATACTGGCGTTCGGCAACCCTACCCCGCTAGGCCCTGGCGGGCGGCGTCTCGGGATATGACTAAGAAATGTACAGAAAAATAGATAAATGTCTTAATTAATTTTGCACCATAATATAAAAATATGAAATAAAAAATAGAGTGGGAAATAAATCATAGAGGGTGGTGGTGGTGGTGGAAGGGGGGGGGGTAGGGCCGACAGAACTTTCTGAGGTCTAATTAATTAAATGAAAGGACAAAGGAAAAAAAATCTAGGATATGTGGCTGTCTTCGTGTCTTCGTGAAAGTTAGTGACGTTTCGGTCACCAAATGCTGCCTTCTTCCGGATGCAAGTCAAGACGATTGGACGTTTCGGTGCTCTCCTGGAGTTGAAATTTCACTGAAAGCTCCTGGCCAGTGTAGCAAGCCGATATAAAGTGGAAGATGATGTTGGCGGCCCAATAGCCGACAAGCAAGTATTGTTGAAGATGTTAACGGCCCCAAAACCGACAACAGATTGTTGTAGATGTTGGCGGCCTAGTAGCCGACAACTGATTGGTATGATGAGCTGCGGGCGGCTTTACAGCCCGCAAACGAGTGATCGAGGAAGATGTTGGCGGCCCAACAGCCGACAATTGAGTCCCAGTAGCCGATAACCAAGTAATCATGAGATGCTGGCGGCCCAATCGCCGAAAACAGAGTATTGTTGAAGATGTTGGCGGCCTCAAAGCCGACAACCGAGTAAAAAAAATCTTCTTACGCCACTAACCAACTGCACACTTGGGGAAGGAGAAGAAAGGATTAATCATTTTTTTTTTTAACAATTTTCTATTATTTCCATAAAAATTTTATAATTAAATAATATATTAAAATTTCCTTTCTTTCATTTAATCTTTAGTTGAAATAAATTAAAATTTGCTAAAAATAAAAAAATAAATGGAATAAAATAAACTCTCTACCTGACCTCGGGAACCTTGCGAACTTATTAGGTAAAGTACTACCTCCAAGTGACGTATTTACTCCAAAAGTTGATAGAAATCTACAATTTTAGTGTAAGGAGCATGTACCAAATTTCATTCATCTAGCTGCTTTGGTTTTTAAGCAATCGTGTTCACACACACACCCAGACGTAATTCCCAAAGAATATACGAGAAAGTCTCGGGGAAGTCATTCCCCATATTTTAAGTCTAACTTTCTTAATAAAATAACTATTGCACCAATTTTTAACTTTAATTTGTGAGGAGGTAATCCTGAAGGATTTAATTTAAATTTAAATAAGATTTTATTGACTACGTGTATATGATTTTTACTATATAAACTTTTCTTTTCCCGGCTCCGAGCTTCTTCTTGCTCCTTCTCCGAGAGCCCGATGTCGTCTCTGCTGGATTTATATATTTTTTCCTCCTCCCATTTTACTCAGAAGGAAAAATTGCAAAAACCCTCCGACTTTTTAGTTAAAAATTGCTTAATTAAAAAGGTAGGAAAAAAAAAATAATAATAATAAGTTAATAGTAATAATAATAATTAATTAAGTCCAAGGTGCACTTTGTTACTGCCTATGTCTGCTCAATCTGGGAGACTAGCCGGTTGTCGTGAAGGCTGAGTTGGCTACGGAATCTATCCCCCATGTGGGGGGTGGCCTCTTGTAGCGGTTCGACCCTTATGATGTGGTTGTTTATTCCAGGTGGTGGGTTCGCCGATGAGTCTTAATGATTTGTTTTCCACTCTTTCCAGGAGCAATACGTTGGATTTTGCAGCCTTTCTCCACCATACTGGTGCTCCGTAGGTGAGTCGGAGACGCACCATTGCTTTGTACAGGTGTACTTTGTCGTCTATGCTGATTCGACTGGAGGGCTTAGTGAGCGACCAAATCATCTTAGCTGCTATCTTCCCGTTTGCTGCTGTGCTTCTGAGGTGATGTGAAAAGTTGAGCCGCTTATCCAGAACGATTCCTAGATACTTGACACTTTGTTTCCAGCTGAGCGATGCGGAGCCAAATTGTGTATTTCTTCTTGTGTGTTTTTGATAAGTGCTGAACATTATTGCTTCAGTTTTCTCTTTATTTAGTCTCAGTCGCCATTTTTGAAAATATCGGTTGGTGCTTAAGAGGTCATTTCGCAATCTGCTAACGACGCTCCTCGGATCTCTGTGGCTATAGAAGATCGCAGTGTCGTCCGCGAATTGCGCTACCTGCGCGTACTTTGGTAATGGAAGGTGAAGGATTTATTGAATTTATGTATTCAATAGGAATGTTGTTTATATTGTTCCCTTCATCAATTATTGTATCTACACTAAAGTATAGGCAGGAAGTTCCGTCTAAAATGTTTTTGATTATATAATTATTGATTTCATCGCATTGTTCATTTTTTGGGCACAGGATAATTTTACTTTTTAATTTTCTCGCATTATCTGATATTAGCCTATCGTCAAATATTTCTTTAATCAAATTCTTCTGTGTTATACATACTCTTGGAATTTCTACTAAATTTTCATCTAAATCTGAAAATTCAACTCTATTCGTTTCTCCATTCCCCAGTTTTATCAGCCAATCACTAAAATCTTTTTCATTTTGCCCAGTCCTCATGTTTGTTGTTAATTTAAGCTTTTTTATTATTCCCAAAAATTTTATACAGGATTCAACTATTGAGGTGCGTGACCCATGTCTAACTACAGGCAAAATTTGTCTGAAATCTCCTCCAAAAACGATTATTTTATCCACAAATGGATGTTTAGATGAAGTTATGTCTTGCAATAATAAATTTAACACATCCAGAGATTTTACATCATCCATTGAAGCTTTGTCCCATAAAATCAAATTGACTTTCCTCAATTCTTCTGCCAATTTACTTTTTGGCGTAATAGAGGACACAGAGTTTTCCACTAATGGCACAGGAAATTTAAAAGTGGAATGTACGGTTCTTCGCTCTGGCAATAAATTTGCTGCGATTCCTGTCCAAGCTACCGGTAATACAGATTTTCCTTGAGATTTTAATAAATATATTAATGTTTTATATATTTGTTTTTCCACATCCTCCTGGAGCATCTATAAAAAATAATTTTTCATTTATTTCATTGTTTACAGATGAAATAATTAGATCTACAATATTTTTTTGTTCATTATTTAATGAATCGTGCTTCCGAAGAAATATCAAAATTAGTTTCTTCAACTAAATTAGTTTCTTCCATTATTACTTCAGATAAGTCAAAATGTTTTAATGATTTTCCATATTGGTTGAGATACTTTTGTATTTTCATTAACGCAAATTCTTCTGGATCTTTATCATTATTAAACTCTAAATCTTTTATTAAATATTCTTTATATTTATTCCACAAATCAAATGAATTTTTAGGTTGACGAAATATTAAAATATATGAAAATATAATTCTTAATTGATTAGGCATTCTGATGCCTCTTCTAAACATCTCTCCCATTCCGAATCATCTTCAAGGAGTCTCATATCTCGAGCTGCTTCTCTATAACTTTCACATAATTTCCCATTAATAGTTATTAAATCTTCGAACGGCTTTATGGAGTAGCAAAACTTTTAAAAAGTATTACTGTATATAAGCGGCCTATTGTATTTGCTGCTCCCCTTTGACTTTTTTTTCATGTTTTATTTGAATTATTCCACACATAATTTTGGGGTTCCCCATCAAATATTTCTGTCTCTATTCATAAACCCTCCTTAATTCGTATCAAACTGTTTAGTTTGTGGTGGAGTGATTCACATTTTTACAAATTGATTTGAAAATGACAACTTTAAAGGTTTCATATTTAAAATCAGTTAATTACCTGTTTCTGACAAACTAAATTTATCTTTATAAAAAAAAAAATAATAGCTAAGTATTTCTAACTCAAAGCAAAGAGAGAAGAGAATTTCTAGAAATAATTCATTCTCTCCAGGTGGAAGTGAATTTGATCATATATTACGGCGCGCTTTGCTTTCTCGGAATACTTATTATAACTCTTAACTTATATTAGAAATAATACGTATTTAATTTTTAGCTTAAATATTCAATGTTAATATTTCCTTTCAAAAAGTTTATGTAAGTTGATATAAAACAAAAATCTGATGTGACTGGTCGGACAGAACACAACTTTTAATTACCAAAAGTTGTGGACTGTGTTTGTCACACCAGATTTTTGTGTCGAGATATTTAATTTTCGCCGATATTATAAATAAAAATCTGGTGTGACTGGCGCACAGCACACAACTTTCTCTTACCTTCGGTAATCGAAAGTTGTGTACTGTGCTTGTCACACCAGATTTTTTGTGTCGACATATATTTAGTTCCCGACAGTACGAAACATATGAATTCAGATGTAAAATTTATAAGTATGGGAAAATATTTATATTTTGTTACTATGGCAACCATTTCTCCTATCTTCCCTATGAAATACAAGAGTAAAGTGGTCTTCAGAAGATTTCAATCACAAAATGAGAATATACATTTTAAAGAGAATCTAAAAAATAATTGATTTTTGAATTTTAAAAAAAATCGTTGGAGCAAATTTTGAGAAAATCGAAAAAACTGAAAAAGTACATCAGTAAAGTACTAGTACTCTTTGGCCGATTTTGATTAAAAGCTTATTTTTCCGGTCCGGGGGGTGTTTAAGTTAAATATAGAATTTCAACCTCGTAGCTCAATTCCTTCATGCTTAAAATTGAACACACACACACACACACACACACACACACCCACAGACAGACCATGTCGCGAAAACCACTTTTTTGGATTCAGGGGACCTCAAAACGTGAAGATCCATCAAAATCTCGACATCGAATTTTTGACATGAATCCAATACTTTCTCTCTATATATATATTACATATATACATAGGTAAGAGAAAGTAATAAATATATAAACAACATCATAGAAAGGAAAAAGATCGTAAAACAAAATAAATATTATAAAATAAGAAATTATAACAATACTGATTATAAAAATAAATATCATCTAATAACATGGAACAAATAAATTACTATAAACAATATACGTTACAACGTTATTACTTTCTCTTACCTCTATATATATGTTAATATATATAGAGAGAGAAAGTATTGGATTCATGTCAAAAATTCGATGTCGAGATTTTGATGGATCTTCACGTTTTGAGGTCCCCTGAATCCAAAAAAGTGGTTTTCGCGACATGGTCTGTCTGTGTGTGTGTCTGTCTGTGTGTGTGTCTGTGAACAAAATATCTCAAGAACGAAAAGAGTTAGGAGGTTGAAATTTTATATTTAAGTTAGGCACCCCCATGGGACCTAACACGAAGCTTTTGACCAAAATCGACCAAAGAGTACTAGTACTTTACTGATGCACTTTTTCAGTTTTTTTCGATTTTCTCAAAATTTGCTCCAACGATTTTTTTTTAAATTCAAAAATCAATTATTTTTTAGATTCTCTTTAAAATGTATATTCTCATTTTGTGATTGAAATCTTCTGAAGACCACTTTACTCTTGTGCTCCATAGAAAAGATAGGAGAAATGGTTGCCATGGTAACAACATATAAATATTTTGCCATACTTATAAATTTTACATCTTGAAAATCGAATGTACCCTACTGTCGGAAACTAAATACATGTCGACACAAAAAATCTGGTGTGACAAGCACAGTACACAACATTCGATTACCGAAGGTAAGAGAAAGTTGTGTGCTGTGCGCCAGTCACACCAGATTTTTTTTTACAAAAATTTAATTTAATAAATTTTTTTTGACATTAAACAAAAGATGGCCGTCCCTTTTCTGTTTAATAAAATAATGAATATTTAATTGCAACAAAAAAGAATTTCTATGAAATAATAGAATGTTTCAATTTTCATTTATTAATTATTCAATTTTGAATAACTAGCAAAAGAAAAATTAAATTCCCTTGTATAAATTAATATGCATTCATTATTTATTCAGATAATTCTATATGCATAGCTATGTAGGGTATAGAAATAGATTATGTATTTTTAATTTATATTATCGCTAAATATGTCAAAAAATTGGCGCCCCCAATTCATATCATATAAAAATAGGTATCTCTCTGTGACGTAACACGAACAAAATCTAAAATATATTTAAAAAGTATAACTCCTAAAACGTGTATTTTCGTTTGTTTTTTAAAGTGGAACTTTTATTTGATGGCCTCCAATTTTTTCTCTCTTCTATCAGCATGTCGCGTTACAAGCCGTCAAAGGCCGTGACCCTACAAAATGTGTGCTGTGCGACCCGTCACTCCAGATTCCCCCCTCCCCCCCCCCCCCCGAGAAACACCTCTGGATCCGCCACTGACAACAGGCCACTCATCCAGAGGTTAAGCGTAAGTTTAGAGCTATTCGATAATGCATCATACACATGCGCAGTCAATGCGCTTTTTGATAATATGCATGCGTCGGATGCTTGATCGAACAGACTTCGGCGGGAAATTTCAAATTGTAACTTTCAATTCTATGAAATTCAAAATGTAGACGAATTTTATCTTGTGCTAAAACAAAAAAAAAAGTTCTTTTTGTTTCGTGACTTATTTAATTTTTTTTTTTTTTTTTGTTAAATTAATTGATAAAATAAATCATTGAAGGAAATTAATTTAGAAAAAAAAAAAATAAATAAATTCTTAGTTTCGTAGACATATATACATGAACATATAGGCCTATATATAAATTCCGGTGGATAGAAGTCGGTTTGCGAGTCACGATACAAACACACAAGTAATTTTGGTCTTTATTATTAATTGCCAGCACGCCATCTGCTTTTTTTCTTTTCCTACTGACAGTCGCACACATTTTCAGTTTGGATGCCGTTTGTTGGTTTTGTTTTTGTTTTTTTCAGGAGTCCGAGTCGGGAAGGCAGTTGCGGCGGATTTGAACTGAAATACACGCAATCCGTCCAACTCCTTTCCGTCTTGGATGACTGTCAAATTGCATCGCCTTGTAAAGAAAAATAAAAATGAAGAGAAGAGAAGAAGACCGAAGTAAAGGATGTCTAAGAAAAATGAAATATGTCAGTCAAAAAGTTAACGTATTTATTATTTTACTAGCTGCCTGGATTGTTAGCTTCGCCCCCCTAGACCTCCAAACATTTGGTATCCAAATGGCTTAAATAAAATCATCGGACTGCCTGGGGTCCGAACCCGCGACTTTTGGTATACGAGGTTAGCACGCTAACCCCTACACCTACACCAAGCCCCTCCGAGGGTTATTATATCTTGAATTGTATTGCCGGAAACTACAAATATGCCGACACAAAAAATCTGGTGTGACAAGCATAGAACACAACTTACAAATACCGTAGAAAAACGAAAGTTGCAACTTTTTATTATTTTGTTTTTAAAAACAAACGTTAAAAGAAAATATTTAAAGAGATTAATAAAATGTCAGTTTCTCTATGTCAATGTCGTATTCTCACCTTACACCCATTTTTCTATCAACCGATTGTTTTGACATTTGGTCAGAATCTAGACACCAATGTCTTGATTATTCTGGCTTGGTTTCAAAATATTTGGTTCAGCAGAAGTGTTTCATGATAATAATAAATTAATCTCTCCTTGTTTTAAGACCTTCATAACCACCACTATCCCAAACCTTATCCTAATCAGGTGAAATGTTCCAGAGATATCAGCAAAATAAAAAGCTACGCACTCGTACATATAATCTGCTGTGCGGCTAGTCACAGTCATATGTGTGTATCTTTTTAGTCAAATGAATTTTGAAAATTTATTTAAAAAAACATTGTGTATTCATTATAGCTTCTACACCTTGATATGATTTCATCAGTAACAATGACGCCAGGAGCAAATGTTAAAATCATTATCATTTGTCCCTGAATAGTAATTACCATAGACTGTTCATTGAAATGAAGTCAATATATTGTAGAATAGATAATGATGAAAGGAATCGTATAGGGGATGCACCAATACAGTGCCCATATTGGTCTAGCATTTATTCAATTCTATCATAATATGAAGTTGGACAAATTATTGCCAGAGAATGAATGTTGTTAATTAAATCAGTCTATACACTTTAATCGAACGGGAATTAAATGTAAAAAAGGCAATTAAGTTGCAAAACATTACTCGTTCTTCCTAAACACAGCTTACTTTGGAGGGTTAATACCTATTAGTAAAAGAATTTGATTTTTCCACGTTTCGTCCACTCATTCTGTGGCCTTCTTCAGGTACAATTCAGCTAAGATTACAAAGGTTGTTACATCTGTGACAATCTCATTTGAATTTGAATATTCAAATGCATAAAATCTCCTGTTGCTATATGGGACTGGCCATAATGCACCTGCGCTCAGACTTCCTGCGCACTGGTAGTCTGGATCAGATTTTTACCGGAATGATTTGTTTCAAACATCCTGGGCTTGTTGATTTTCGATTGTTGTGTTGAGTATTTTTCAGTTTTAACGATGGATATCGAGAATTGAATATCAAAAGTTGCACTTAATCCTCCGATGTGGGTGAATATCTGAAATATTCAAGAAATCGGGTTTCGTTCCACCAAGTAATTGCGGGAAAAAGTGTTTAATACTTCTCGTAAATAGATTTCACAAAAATATTTGCTCCAGAATCCCAGGAGGGGTTACTCCTGTCCCCCCCCCCCCCAAGTATATATACAGGGGTCGAGCGATGAGGGGAAATGTACGCACTCCGCGATATTTTCTCACCGCGTCCTCTTGGCACTCCGCACGATCGCGAATCGTCTGTTCGTTAATCCTTTGCTAGATTCTCGTCGTCGGCGTCTGGTTGGATATCACCCCGTCTGGCTCATTTTCTTCAAAAGAGAGGAAGTATTTGCCCCTCCCCCCCCAAAAAAAGACGTCCCTGATTATTCTCCTTCATAGTTGAATCCTTCAACCACAATTAACGTGACATTTCAATCGTCTCCTTATCTAAAATTTTCTCCCAAAAAATATGATAAGGCGTTCTTTGTTTCATATTTCTTGGAAATTTAAAGATTAAATAAATATTTAATCATCACAGAAATTTGAAACCCCCTGTTAAATAAATTTAAACAAAATTGAAAATCGAAACTCCCAAATAAAAACGTATGTAGCTCGTTAGTATAGAGTTTTTGTTTTAAAGTAGAGCGAGCCGAGAGATTAAAAAATAAGAGTTTATTATTATATAATTACTTAACATTCAGCCAAGTAATTAAAAAAAAGCATTGCAATATGTGAAGAAAGAACTTTAATTAATTAAATTGAGTAAATTAATTTTTTTTTTTTTTTAGGTACAATATGAAAACATACGAGTTCGTTTTTTTTTTTTTTTTTTAATTGGAAACAAAATTTAATTATTAACTTCCAAATGAACTGAAAAAATCCTTCCAATTAGATTAAACATTATGTTTATGTACCCTGTACATATGGATTTCAAAAGAGATTTAGGTCCGGACTTCTAATCAACATATAATAAGCTATCTGAGATATAAGGAAAATTTTGTGAAGTGAACAACTTTCGAAAGTAAGAGAAAGTTGTGTACTTAGATATTTAGATATTTATTTATTTATTTCCATGCCCAACAGCATAAACCATTTACTACTGGGCAGGGTACAAACATCCATTATTCATATACCACTGTGATCAAAAAGTAAGGTGAAATTGTCATTTAAAACTCCCGGGCATTAGGAAGGCAGGTAAATTTTTTTCCTAAGTTGGTAGGACTGTCTATAACATGTGCCAAGCGTTGTTTGTCAAAAGGTTTAATTATCTCCACCAACCAAAAGTGAATTTTTCGATTTTAAACAATGGGTAATATTACCCAAAGAACTTGCATCAAATTTTGTTTGCGAAACGAATATTCTTGTGCGGACACGTTGAAAATGTTGCGGAAGGTCATTGGTGATCAAACTATGGCACAAAAAAAAAGGTTTATAAGTGGTACAACGAGTTCAAAGAGGGCTGAGACGAACAGCGATTATCAACGTCTATCGACGTGGGCCACGTGCAAAAACTCAAAGATTTGGTCCTTGAAAATCGTCGATTAACAATTAGAGATCTCGCTGATAGTGATGGAATATAATTTGGCTCAACCCAAACCATTTTGAAGAATGTTATGTGTTTTAAACGCGTCAAGTCTCGATTGGTGCCAAAATCGCTCAATTTTTTTGGTTCTTGGCGACTTTTTTGTCGAAATCGTTCCGCAACCACCGTATTTGCCTGATTTGGCTCCGTGCGTCTTATTTTGTTTATTTTCGGCCCTAAATTTAGGAAATTTCTTCTAAGCTTTGAGCTGGACGATGAACATATTCAATTGATAAATAAGAAATTACATATATAATATTTAAGACATTATGTACATCGCGTATGTAAGCCACGAAGGAAATTTATATAATTCCAATATTTATTAATTCATATACCCGAAAAGATTAGAGTGTCCCGCCGGGAGTTGAACCCCGGACCCTCCAATTTATACTCGGAGTGCCCTTGCCACTGGACCACAGCACGGCATTTGGGTATATGAACTCAGTTGGAAAGCAATTTTAGTCAGCAGAAGAAATGGACTCAAGTTCGGCGCCACAAATTTCTCCCTCAACCAGGTGCAATCTAGATGGACTAATTGAGAAGACCTCTTGAGGTCTTCATATTTTAAATTTTATATTCAGATTAAGGAACTGCTGCACTCTGGAGGATTAGTATTGAAATTCAGACAATGCTCATTATTACACCGAATAACTACCATAATTTATTATCCAAAAAGAGAAAAATAAGAAAATTGTATACTTTTGGACTTGGTCCATTTTTGATTTGAACCACTTATATATAGGTAGAAGAAAGTGAAAAAAAAACAATAGAAAGTGAAGGTAGTATCGATTTAAGAACGATCTATATGTGTGTCTTTGCGACGACTGATATTCACGTGGTTGATTTCCCATTCCAAGTCTGAATTCCCGATGAATAAGCGCTGAGAAAATGATATCGAAGTTCCGCAGCCTCCTTTCCATCTGAGTTCTCTCAGTTTGCTCACTTTTAAGCCATCTACCCAGGAAAAGATCCTCGCCTTCCATCCCCCCCCCCCTCCCCCAAATCCTCTCTCACTCACTCTTATCTATTAATTAAACCCGGGGCCAAATTACTCTAAAACATTTTTATTATTATTTTATCGCAAAAATAAGAAACAAAAAAAAAAAGATCAGTGTTTTTTTTTTCCTTAATATAAACCCTCAAAAGATTTTAATTATAATTAGATTTTAGAGAGGGAGTTATAATAGCCAATGGTTTTGAGTTATTATCTAAATATTTATAATATAATTTAATTATACTCTCTGGTGGAACATCTGATGAATAAATATTAATTAATTAATAAATAAACGAATGATCAAATTAATTTAATTAAATTTTTGTGCAAATGAAATTATCAAATTGGTATTTTGATAAGAAATATATTTGTGTGTTTATCTATAAATGAGGTGAGCAAACATCATTATAAAATAAATCTAGTGTGAGTGGTCGCACAGCACATAAATTTCTCTTTTGTGTTCTGTGCTTGTCACACCCAAATATTTTTGAATTGAAATATATTGAGTTTCCGCCGTTATATTACTGTAGAATCCAAGATGACAAATTTATAAACAGGGGAAAATTGTAAAAATAACTAGAAATAAGACAATAAACAATTCAAAATAAAGTGACTACTAGCCGCGTCGCCCGCCTTCGGTCCCTAAGCTGGCTCGGGCCCGCTGCGGCGGACCCTCGCCTCTTCTTAATTATGACAAAATATTATCATTCCTCTAATCCAATTCAGTGCCTGCTTAAGGATTTGTTTACATTCATAGAATACAAACATGCAAAGAATACATTAATTTTTTCTAAACATTTTCTATGGGAGAAATCGTAACTTTAGGAATCAATAACTCAAAAAGTTATAAGAATTTCGGGATCCGAGTATTTTTTCTGGATTCTCCATAACGCGTCCTCTATAAGATTGCAAAATTTCGTTTCAAAATTCCAACAGGGAAGTTGGTTAAACAGAGCGTGACAGACGGACATTCCGCTATTATATATAGATTACAAAACCAAACAAAATAAATTGTGTGTCTTTTAGAGGTAGATTTTATGGGTATTACAAAAACTCTTCTTCTTTGTAGTCAGCAGTTTGTTGAAGTCTATGGCGGCCTTCTTAAATGGGGTTCTATCGTTTTTTTGAGCAGTTCATGATCCTTAATTTCGACAATATATTAATAAGCGCTCAGAAGAAGCAGTATGCGGACCACAAGAACAAATAGGGGAATTCTTCATTTAGATTCTGCGAGGAGTGCGTCCGCTTTTGTGTTCGGGACCCCAATTATACAATTGTATAGAGACAGATAGCCGATTCTTTTCAAACCCAACCATGCAGGACCAGGTTTGGGCTTAAGTTTAAACAGACTTGAACCTTTAAAGACTCTAGTTGTGTTCCAAAGGTTACTCCATTCTTCTAGTATTTTTTGTAGAGTGATATTGTCCGTCCAGGGTAATGGAACGTCCATTCACGTGCAGCTCTTTTCCGAGGAAATCCGCGATGTCCCCTGATGACTTTCATGCCCCTTAATCCATTTTAATATTATGATCCTGTATATATCCCTTTATTGATTGTAAAATTTGTAAATGTAATTTATTTATAATCTTCGACTTATTTGCTGAACTGATTGAGGCTAGGGCGCTTTGAGAGCCAGACATTATAATTGAGGAAAAGCTTGAGTTATCTATATAAAAAGAAATGGGAAAAATGTATGTATGTAAATATGTATGTATATTTCTATAGAAATCCACAATTTTCAATGAATCCATTTGAAATTAATACACATATAATACATGGCTCTGGGAGTAACGTAGTAATAATCGAATCTCTTAAATGTTTTGGAAAATTAATTATAATCAAATTTCTTCAATATGGGAACACAAAATCAACAAGTTGGCTAGAAATTATAGAGCGTCCTTATGCTCTGTGAACCAGCTCCTACCTGACTATGGGTGGGGGTGGGGGCTACGCAGCAGTTGAAAAACGAAGAGTGGAAGCAGGTGACTGACCTTTAAACAGTCATAAACAGACCCTTTTGTGCTGTTCCCAATCGGTACCCTCGCCTCGCTTGAATATAAGATCCTTTCTTAACACTTGATTGCAACAAGAAATATCCCAAATTGGAAATAAACTTGCTCGCTGAAGGCGAGAAAGGGGTCCAGGGGCGCAGCCCTGGAGGAGCCCGGAAGGGGGTATTTTATATAAATAAGTACTTCTCTGATGGCATATAGTTCTACGGAATATACTGATAAATTTGGCGCCAGTTTGTAAAGACCCAAGTTGTCCAATTTTGAATCGTAGTAGGCACAGCTGACTTTATCCGGGAATTTAGAACCATCCGTATATCCAATTAATTCATAAGTATTTTGGTTCTTCAATATTATTGTATGTTAGGAGCAAAATCAATTCTTTAGTTATTTCAAATTTGGGAAGAATGGAATATTTTTTGATTTTATAATTATTAGACTTGAAGTTCATTGCAGACAAAATAAGTAAAGGTATATTTTTATTATTTCAATACGCTGTTGTAGCATGCGTTTTCCAGATCGTTTTTCGATTCAACTGTTGGGTGAAAAAATCTTTGTTTTCTTTTTGTAAAAAAACATAAGCTAACGGCTTCCTTCAAAATGGCTTTCATTCTGATGTCATCTTTATATGTACAAATTATTTGTTTCCTCAATTGAATACAATTCAATGGTTGATATGTACTTTGGTTGAAAGATGGAATGGAATTCCATGGCCAGGAACATAAATCTTAGGCTAGCAATATACGTGCATGTGAAAACGTGCTATATAGAGCCAGCGAATGGGTTCCCAAGGGAAGGTTCAATATCAGATAACTGCTGGTGCTGGTGTCCGGAGACAATTATAGCAGCACTGAAGAGATAGGCAAATGTGTTTATGTGAGGGTGTGTGAGAGAGAGAAGAATGGCTCGCGGGCAATCGAGTTTGCAATCGCAACTTGCAACTAATTCCCAACCGCACACTGCCAAACTGATAACATGTTTAATATTGATCAGCTTTTAACATGTCACGAAAGGAAATTGCCTCGAAACGATCAAAGAGCTTTTACTATTGTTTGTTATTTATAAAGAGAGTTTCCAAGCGCGAGACAATCTTGTTTTTTTTTTTTTTTTTAAGGTCAAAAAATCCAATTCCAAGAGAAAATTTTGAAATTGCCAATTTTTTTTTTGAGCATTCTCATTTGAGGAACTAGGGACCTGAGAATTTTTCCTAGGGATGGAAAAGTCGACTCTGACTTTAGTCAAGAATCGATCTTTTTTTGAAAATAATCGGCTTTTTAGAATCGAGTTGAAACTCTTTCAAGTCGATTAGAATCGATTCTCACTGGACGACTTCGACTTTTTTTCTTACAATACTTAATATCCGATGGTAATATAGTTTGTAACGTTTTCATTGATTGACTTTCATCTTTCTTTTAAAACCTACACATAACACACCAATCAACACGCTTTCTAAGATCGGTTAGTGAACATATGTGGCATTCTTAATTCCTCAATTTTAAAGTTTTATTTTGATACTCAACTTTCATATTTTATTTTAATGTTCGGTGCCATATCACGTGCAATTTCTGGAGAGAATATTCTTTTATAAAAATATTGAAAACAATATTTGTAAATAAAATGTTTAAATATTTAATAAATCTTATATTATAAATAAATAAATATATTTAAAATTTACTGAGTAATCTAGAGTTTTTAAAAAGTCGACTTTCAGAAATGTTTAATCGATTCTGAGTTTCGAAAATCGACTTTTCGAGCGCTTTTTCCATCCCTAAACAGAAATGAAATCATTTTTATTTTTTTATTTAGAAAATCTCCACTTTTATTTCCCTGAATGCACTACGACTGAAGACGAATAATAAATTATCCATTTACCTGCAACAAAAAAGAAAAAGCATTTTATTAAAAAAAAAAAAATACTTTTTTTACGGTCGACTGACTTTAATAGATTTAAAATAAAAATATAGATTAAGTATTAAATAAAAAAAAATTAGTAGAAAAATTTACGAGCCATCGGCTTTATCATTTAATGCTTGCCCTTGTCGTAATAATCGTAATAACTTTAGATAAATGCATTCGTATAATTTTAAAGCTTATTTCCACCTGCAAAAAGGCATTTATTTATCTTATGATGGATCATCTTTTATTAAAAACGTGTGTCGATTAACAATAATATGGACGGCCGGGAAATTAGAGTCTACAAAATCAAGCACTCAGTTTCTGAAATAATGCCATCTTCAGTTTGATTTCAATCAGTGGCGTAGCGAGCTTAACTCACGCCCGAGGCACAATAAATACCTTTTTAGCGCACCCCCCCCCCTCCCCCAATCGAAAACCATATCATATTATATACAAAATATACTCGCAAATTAATAAATAAATAAAGTAAAATCAATAAAGTCTTAGGCTTTAAATTTGAGACAAAATTATCGAGCAAATTGTTTTTGCGGACCATTTTGGCGCCCATTTGTGAGTAGCGCTCGGTAGGGCTGGACGGTAAACCGGTTTACCGGTAAAAACCGGTAAAAATTTTTTACCGAAAACGCGGTAACGAACCTCTAATTCGGTAAAAACCGGTTTTTTTTTCGAAAGTCGGTAAAACTTATTTTTTCGGACGGTAAAAAATTTTTGTTCCGCGAAAAAAAAAATGTTCCGCGGCGGCAAAAAAAATTTTGGTTCCGCGAAAAACAAAATGTGCCGCGGCGGGAAATTTCTGTGCCGCGACGGCAGGAAAATTGGCGTCTCTAAAAAAAAGGTAAAATATTTTTTTCGGACGGGGAAAAATTTTGGTTCCGCAGGAAAAAAATGTGCCGCGGCGGCAGACTGGTTCCGCGGCGACAAATTTCTGTGCCGCGGCGGCCAACTTTGGTTCCGCGGCGGCAAATTTCTGTTCCGCGGGCGGTAAAAAATTTTTACCGACTTTCGAGAAAAACCGGTTTTTTTTTCATTATCGAGGTCGGTAATGAAAATCCATTACCGTCCAGCCCTAGCGCTCGGGACATGATGCTCCCCCCCCACCCTTTTGCCCCCCCATCTACGCCCTGATTTCAATTTTCCTTCTTTTGGTCAAATACAACAGAAAGTCATAGCCCTCTTTGACTTGTTTATACATGTCATCATCGTATAATTTGTGACACTTATTTCGTCCTAAGCAGAGTTGGGTTTTATACAATTTTGTGGTTTTATACAAAAATCGCGGATACAACTGTATAAAACTATGGTAGATGCATACAACTAGGATGCGCATGCGCAAACACAACGAGAAAGGAGATTCAAATAAAATTCATTTATCTTTTAAGTTGTTTCTTCAGAGAGTTGGTTTTTTTACAGTTTTTTACATCGGCCTAATTTTATCCATGTATAAAACCGGTGTGTTATAGTCGGCGGGATAAAACTTGCCTACTCTGGTAGTGAGGGAAGGTCGTGATTAGCAACCGAAAAGTCGACGAATAAAAACAATATGAATTCAGAAGAATGAAGAGAGAAGAATTTTTTCATGAATATAATAAAATTTTAAACCAGAGAGATAAAATATCGTTTTTGTAAAGCAATTTCAAAAAAATCTGGTGTGACTGGCGCACAGCACACAACTTTCTCTTACCTTCGGTAATCGAAAGTTGTGTTCTGTGCTTGTCACCTCAGATTTTTTGTGTCGACATGTATTTAGTTTCCGACCATAGGGTACGATTGAATTCAAGATGTAAAATTTATAAGTATGGGAAAATATTTATATTTTTGTTTCCATGGCAACCATTTCTCCTATCTTTTCTATGGAGTACAAGAGGTAAAGTGGTCTTCAGAAGATTTCAATCACAAAATGAGAATATACATTTTATAGAGAATCTAAAAAATAATTGATTTTTGAATTTAAAAAAAAAATCGTTGGAGCGAATTTTAGAGAAAATCGAAAAAAAACTGAAAAAGTGCATCAGTAAAGTACTGATGTAGCTTCTTTGGTCGATTTTGTTCAAAAGCTTCGTGTCACGTCCTATGGGGGTGCCTAGCTTAAATATAAAATTTCAACTTCCTAGCTCTTTTTGTTCTTGAGATATTTTGTTCCACAGGGACACACACACAGACAGACAGACAGACAGACAGACCATGTCGCGAAAACCACTTTTTTGGATTCAGGGGACCTCAAAACGTGAAGATCCATCAAAATCTCGACATCGAATTTTTGACATGAAACCAAACTTTCTCTCTCTATATATATTAACATAAACATAGAGGTAAGAGAAAGTAAAAACGGACAACTGAATTATGGATTGGTGGCCGTTAAAAATAAGATTGTTGAAAGTCATGATTGAAAATCAAATATCTACTTTTCTTACACTTTTGAAAAAAATATAATATGCAATATTATGTTAATTTGGAAATGAATTGATGAGAAATAATTGTTAAATAAGGGACGCCATGAATTAGGAAATTATTTTAAAAGAATTTTTTTTTTTTAAGGATTTTGTTATAGTATATGCTACTCTTGTATTCCCAAATATTTTAATCATCTTATGGCAAATAATAGGCTTATGGAAATAATGAGAGAGAAATTTGCTAGTGAGTTATCAAAGCATTAAATAATACATCAACAATAACAACAACAAAATGGAAAGAAATTAAGGATTAAACAAAAAAAAAAAAAAAAATACAAAACATGTTTGCTCTTTTATTTCTTTTAAATATTTATTATATATTAGCCGCTTGCCGGAGTTTAATTTGTGTGTGTGTGTGTAGAGGGGGAGATACAAGGGAGGGGGGGATTAAAAAAACAGCATTAATGTTTAAATTAGGCATTAAGAATACATTTCAACTTGAAATCTAGAGTAAATTACCACAAGAATGGAAAATATCTCAAGAATGAATTCGTTTAGGAGGTTGAAATTTTGTATTTAAGTTAGTAACCCCTCTAGGACGTAACACGAAGCTTTTGAACAAAATCGGCCAAAAAGTACTAGTACTTTACTGATGTACTTTTTCAGTTTTTTTCTATTTTCTCGAAATCCGTTCGGACGATTTTGTTTAAAATTCAAAAATCAATTATTTTTTAAATACTCTTTAAAATGTATATTCTCATTTCGTTATTGAAATCTTATAAAGACGACTTTACTCTTCTACTTCATACGAAAAAGATAGGATAAATGGTAAAAATAAAATATAAATATTTTCCCATGCTTATAAATTTTACATCTTGAATTTTATATATCGGTGGACACTAAATATATGCCGACACAAAAAATCTGGTGTGACAAGCACAGAACACAACATTCGATTACCGAATATATGTGTGCTGTGCGACCATTCCACCAGATTTTTTTTCAAAGTGGAACTTTTATTTGATGGCCTCAAATTTTTTCACTCTTCTATCAGCATGTCGCGTTACAGGACGTGACGTCAAAGACCTTGACGCTACAAGCCATGACGTCACAAGCCGTGACGTCAAAAATAGGAAAGTTGAAATTTAATATATATGACGAATTGTGAGATTCAATTATTCAATTTTTAAATTGATAAAATATAATTTTTAAAATAATTTAAAATGATTCAAATCTTAAATTACTAAATAAATATTGTTCTCAGTTTTTAACATGCTTCTATTGATTTCCTATTTACCAATTATTAAGTTAAGATTAAAAAAGCGATTTTAATACCCTCAATTAAATAATTTTCTGAAAATTTTCAGTTAAACGCCTACGATCCGAAAAAAAAGTTTCACTTGCATCGTGGTTTCATAAAAACACACAATGATTTTTTTTAATAATATTTTTAAAGACCGTACTTATATTATCATTGAGGACCAATCTAGAGAAACATTTTAAATTTGAATTAACAACAAAAAAAAAAAAAAACTTTCTTGGTAATCGAAAGTTGTGTTGTGTTTCAGATTTTGTGTGACATGTTTTAGTTGGAGTAGGGAATATTTGAATTAGATTTAAAATTTATAAGTATGGGAAAATATTTTTGAACATGAACATTTCTTATCTTTTATGAAGAACAAGAGTAAAGTGGTCTTCAAACAATTTTGAGGGAAACTAGAATATACAATTGAAAGAATCTAAAAATAATTGATTTTTTGAATTTTAATCAAAATCGTTAGAGGAATTTTGAGAAAATCGAAAAAAACTGAAAAAGTACATCAGTAAAGTATAGTATCTTGGGATTTTGATTAAAAGTATTTTCCGGTCCCGGGGGTGTTTAATTAAATATAAAATTTCACCTCATACTCAATTCCTTCATTTAAAATTGAACACACACACACACACACACAACACACAGAAACATGTCGAAAACATTTTGGATTCAGGGGACTCAAAACGTGAAGATCCATCAAAATCTCGACATCGAATTTTTGAATGAACAATATTTCTTATATATATATAATATATAATAGTAAGAGAAAAAAAAGAAAGAGCTCTCTTAGTTAAAAAATAAAATAAAATCAAGCGTTGAGATGTCGATCGGTCATTTGTCACAGGCTCAAGTCAGTGTCAGATGTCAATTAAAAGCACATCGATTTTAGAGAGAAGACTTTGAGAGTGCCATTAGAAAATTCGCCTGTTAAGCCCCCGGCTAATTTGTTTCTTTTTATTTATAAACACGTATAGAGAGGCTTCATGATTAATTATAAGCTTTGAGGGTTTATTTATTTTTTTTCTTTAATAATAAATGGATAAATAATCTTTTCTCAAAGTTTTCTATTTGTCCAAAGATCTAAAACCATTTCTCAAGTTACGAGGTAGAAATTTTTATATAGGCCCTACACTGGGCGTCAAAAAGAAATTGGAACACTTTGTTTCTTCTTAAGAAGACCTGCTCTAATCTATCTTAAAGATATTGTAATTCATTAAACATATAATATGAAATACATTTCTAAGTAAATTTAACACAAATACATATCATTTTAATAAATAATTACAATTTAAATAAATAAAATAAAGACAAAAATGTCAATTTTCAATTTATGGGACAAATCAACATAATCTCGATATGTTTAGTTGGATTTTAATTAAAAATTTTGTTTTTATAAGAATTTCCAATAAAATAGGCAAAGAAAGACTGAATTAGAAAGATTATTTTAAAATTTTAGAAATTTGGCGTTAATAAAAAAATTTCGACATTTTTGTCTTTGTTTTATTTAAAACGTAATTATTTATTAAAAATGATATGGATTTGTGTTAAATTTACTTAGAAATGTATGGGTTATTTCTAGGAACCGGCTGAAGTTTCGGTTTCGGCCAAAAATACTGGTTTCGGTTTCAGCCAAAAACTAGCCGAAACCTGAGCTTGAAAAAGGTGGGAGACTCGTACACAAAAAAAAAAAAAAAACTTCGAATGAGATTCGAACTTAAAAAAAAAGGTCAAACGATTTTCCCAAGAGGGAAATATGGAGTTATTGTTTGAATCATGAGGGGAAATGTATTAAATAAAATTAATATATCAGGCTACTCGGGTCGTCTTCCATATAAAAATTGCAAATTAAGCGCTTGGGAGTCACCACCGAGGAGCCTATTCTCAAGAGAGATGCGAGATGATCTTGAAAAAAAAAAAAAAGTTATAAAAGGACATTTCTCACCACTCTTGGAAAACATTTCTTTGTGCTTTTCACTTGTAAAAAAATACTTTGATTTCTATTATATCACGATTCCAGTATATCAATAAAATGTTTCTTTCTTTGACAAGTACATGGGAGTTTAATTAATTCTCCCTGATCCACTTCACCAAAGCAATCGATAACAATGTATTTTATTTATTTATTTTTTTTAAATATAAAAAACACTCACACTTTTTTCCCATTCACCCTCACATACACACAGTCTTTTCGGCAACTTATATCACGATTCCAGTATATCAATAAAATGTTTCTTTCTTTGGTATCCAAATGGCTTAAATAAAATCATCGGACTGCTTGGGATCCGTACCCTCGACCCTTGGTATACAAGGCAGGCGCGCTACCAGCTACCCCAAGCCCGAGGGCAATGTATTTTATAAAAGCAGATTAATTTTTTTGTTTTCATAAATTACATTCTTCTTATATATGGTATTTTTCTATTACAATTAATTACACTTTGGCTTTTAAAATCATGAGATTCAAAAAGTGGAAAGGGGAGGCTCACTGGTGTAGCTGGATAGAATATCGGCTTCTAAAAAGAAGTTCCGTATTCAAATCCTGGGTTTGCTGTATTTTTTCATTACGTAAACAAATCCTCAAGCAGGCACTGGATTGGAATATAGGATCTCACCACAACAGCACCCAGGCAATACTACGCGGAGAGAGAGTTGCTGTTATATCCCGTTCATTGGAAGGGCCGTAAAGAAGGTTGCCTTTGAGTGATGTATTCGAAAGGAGTAGGCTACCCGCCGGTGCTGAGGGAGGGATCCTCCTCAAATTAGGACCTGAGGAAGACCCTCCTAAAATTAGGACATCCTTCCTAGCATAGAAGAGGTTGGATAAAAAGAACCAAGTGGAACCAGAAATAAGGATTAGTTCACTAGCTAGAGACGAAAATGCAGGAGGAGGAGTTAGAGATAGGTAATAATATAACTTCACGGGGTGCCGGTAGATGGCTACCGCCAGAGGCCGGTTGGGTCTGAGGTGTGTGTCTTCGTGCACGAAAGTACCTCGGTTATTAAAAAGTGGAGCCTAAGTCGGGCAACACAGCAAGTTATTCTACAATTAATTATATTTATAGATTAACATTTTGTTTGCTTTTTATATGATTGAGAAGAGAAGAACAAGTTTTGATTGTTGAAGTTCTTAGCTGAAGCTCTCACTAACTAATACCATTTTCATGATAATCTTTCGTCGTCTATAAAGTTGACCGAGTTTGTGTGTCCAGAGTGAGAATGGTCTCCGGGGTCCCAAGCTTAAGTTTAAAATTTAATTTATAGATTAAGCCATTTTCTAGTTAGAGTACATGATTTACTTTACTTATATAAAGAGAGGAAATAGAGAGAACTTATTGACTGACAAACGAACCAACGACCTAATGAGAAAACCACATTCGACTAAGCATAGTTAAAAGCTTGCTTAGACAGAGAGGCTTTAATAAATTGCACTAAAATTCAAAAATAAATTACGTATTAAACTCTCACTATGTTGAACTCAAGATACTTCCTTATTATCTTAACACTTTCAATGCAACAAGAAATATCCTAGCTAGTAATAAACTTGCCCGCCCAAGGCGGGCAATTGCTCGCTTTTGACGAGCAAGGAGGTCCAGGAGGAGCAGCCCCCTGGCTAGACGGAAAACCCTCCGAAGGGCTTTGTGGCTATTACTATTATATAAAAGATAAAGTTTGGTTGTATTGTTTTTAACGAACACACTCTGAACTACTGCACGGTTGGGATTTCCTTAAAATTAATTAAATTATCACTGCCATGTATTCGCCCTGTCTTAATACACATTTTAAATGCCTCAATGCAGGAGCTATATTTTTCAGAACTATGGAAAACAGTAATTCTTAAGCATGTACCAAAAGTGAAAAATTCCCAAGCTTCCTTCGACTATAGACCAACATCAGTTCCTGTTAACATAGTACTTTAACTGCCTTACTGAAAATCACAGATGATATATAAAAGGCCACCGCAAGATCTCAATTCTAGTCCTCTTTGACTTTTCCAAAGCGTTTGATCTTGTGGACCATATATATTGTTGAGTATGGTAGAGGATAATAAAAGAAAAAGATCCAAGTCAGGGATAGTCCAGTCTGTTAATTATTATTTGGTTCTTTCAAACTTCGACTTCTGCAGCCTAATTTATTATGAACTATCCAGGGAGCAAAATGCAAGGCTGAACGAGGTTTATGTTTGAGGTAAGAATAGACGACCTTATTGCCAGAAATTAAACTGGTTGAGGCTCAAAAAAGAGTTTTCAATAGGGTCATTTCTCTGCAGCTTCTTTTAAAAGGCAATAACCTAAAAATTCGTTCTGTTTTCTCGGTTCGACGGAGTTCCAGGAGCGGTTGTCTGATCTTGCGATCTTGTCCACAAAACGCAGTACTTCGCTGACCTATTCCAGATAACTATTGCCAGATACCCTTAGAAGATTTGGCTGTTGAGGAGTCTGGACGATATTTCGGAGCTATCTGATGGGCAGACAGAGTTGAAATTGAGGGGAGGGCTAATAGAGAGAAAAGCCGTTTTTGAGGGATTGTCTTGCATATTGCAATCTACATTATACCAGGTATATACTTTGTTGTGTTGTTTATTAATAGAAATAGAAAGATCTGTAAAATGGAACCTCCTTCATCTTTCTATCTCACCTCTTAATGTACGTGTACACTGTAGATTTTTTTGCTAGATTTAGTCTCGTTAGAGCTAAATGAGACTCAATCTACAAATGGACACACCATTGAGAGCACTCTAGCTAGATTAAGTCTAAGATCTAGCGAGATTGACATAAATCTAGCTAGAGTAGCAGTGGACACACCTTAAGAGATTTTATAGCAATTTAAATAGATGTAGATAGTGTTTATTAAAACTTTTGTAGTTTGAATTATTATTATTATTAGAGGAATTTTTAATTATAGGCCACATTTTTGTATTAATTATTTATTAAAAATATAAATAGGCCTACGTACAACGTTTCGACTGCTTATTCTGCAGACGTTATCAAGTACTGTACACTTGCTCCGACTCAAGAGAACTGAGTCCGTTACGTGCCTTTTTATATACAACGACGTCAGCGCCATCTACAGGCATTCCTTTGAAGTTCGATTCAAATTTTCACTCATTCCCATGAAGTTAGTCACAATAATCAGATCATCAGGTCGATTTTTCGCCATTTTTGACAACTTTAACATGCCATATTTCTTAAACGAGTTGAGGGACTTTTTCTTAGTCTCTCTAGACTGTACTCTATGATCCAAATTTCATAGAAATTTGTGATGTTGAGGTTTAAAAGTATGTTGATTTCACGTGGACTATTCTGCGAAAAATACTAAATTAAAATATCTATAAAATTTATTTTTTCTTATGATTTTTATACTAAAACTACTAAAATGACATCAATGATGATTCTATTTAAATCTATCCCATTTATAGGCTTTTTTGTATAATAAATTAATCCCCCTCCCACACCATCACAAGTGTATAATAAAACGTTTTTATTTTTATCTGATTCTCAACAGTAATTAAAAAGTAAAGCTCATATTAAGTTATAAAAAATAAATAAATAAATAAATAAATCTTATCTTAAGAAAAAAATTTTTTTTTCATTTCCTTTTTAGTAAAAAAAAAAAAAAAAAATTATCTACGTATATGAATAAATAGGTTCGATTTTAAATCCCTTTTGTTTTTATTAAATCTTTACAACTTGATAGTATAGTAAAAATAATAATCACGCAAATGGGTAGTAAATAAAATAGTTGTTTAAACAAACACCCCCCCCTCCCCACCCCTTCCCTTGATTGCTATAACGTTCATTCATGCTTGGTTGAAGGCTTTTATTTTAATTGATTAACTACACATGAGAAATAAATTAAAATTGTTATATAGTTGAAGTGCTGTAGGGAAATTGAATGAAGTCACCTCCCCTCTAAAGGTGGGGGTAATGACTAACCCTGGATATACAGTTATTATTCCGGGAGTTTTCAATTATATACCAAAGTTGAGTCAAAGAGAGAAATTTAAAACTTTATTATTGCTCGCCTTCGGCGCTAGCGGCTGACTTCCGGTCCCTGTGTGTATGTGCAAAATTTTCAAACAGTGAGCAAGAATAAATTTGATGCATTTGCTCCTCGAAGGCAAGTCCAGGGGCGCAGCCCTCCTAAGGCGGGCTTTTCCACTTGTATAATATAAACAATAAAGCGACAGTAGCACACTCTTGTAGTGACGTCACGGATTGTAACGCGACATGCTGATAGATGGGTGAAAAAATTTGAAACACTGTAATAAAAGTTTCCCTGCACTTGCATGAAAAATAAAAATTATCAAATCTGTTGACATCTTCCGGTCGCGGATAGGTCCTAAAGTTTGACAAAATATTAAAAAAACTTCATTATTGCGATTATTTTTTTAAATTTCTGAATTAGCGTAATGTAATAGTTTGTAACTTGTTCAAAAAGAGCTTAAAAACATTGTGTTTTAATTTAGTTAAGATTATTTGATATATTCCGGTCGCGCAGAAGCTTTCGCTTGAAATTCTTTAAATTTATTATAAAAAAAAAATTCTACAAATAGCTACTTTGCTCAGGGGTGTAGCGAGAGGGGGAGGCATCATGCCCCGGACGCTATTCACAAAGGGGCGCCAAATGGTCCGCAAAACAAAAAAAATTGCTGGAGAATTTTTATTTTTATTATATAATATTTGATTTCTGGAAAATATATTTGAAATTTAGTGACAGTGTAATAGCCTATAATTTGTATAATATTATATGGTTTTCGAATGAGGGGAGAGGGGCGCTAAAAAGGTATGGTGCCCCGGACGCGAGTTAAGCTCGCTACGCCACTGCTTTGCTCCTGTACTTTTTTTTTATTTATTCTTAAGCTAAGTACCCAATTCGCGACCCTTCTACCTTCCGAAAAATTCTCAAAAATCCCAGCTCAACCGTTGTTAAAAAATTAGTTAAGTTTTTAATGACTGCTACATAAAATTCTATGCCCACAGCCACTTCCGATTTTGATCTTTTGATTATTAGTTTTGCTTTGATATTGTTTTATTATTGTATTTTTATTGTTTTAATTGTGTTTTATTATTGTATTCTTATTGCTTTGACTTTGTTTTATTTTTGTATTTTTATTGATTTTATTTTATATTATATATGTATATAGATGATATTTTGTAATTTTATATGTTTGTATTGTAAAGAATGGCCGAGTAGCCCTACCCTAAATAAAAAAAAAGTACCCAAGTCGCGCATCAAGGAATTGCAATAAAATAAGCTAAATAGTATATTTCTTTACTAAGGGGGGGATTAAATATCAAATTTCAAGCTGGTAGCTTTTTCCCTTCTTAAGATATTTGGATCACACACACAGTCAATTTTAACGAACCTCAAAAAACAGGCTATATTTCCATCAAAATCTCAACATCGATTGCAATATTTATATTGATATATTGAAAAATAATACCAACCGATTAAAATAAAAAATTCCTGCACGAAAAATAAAAAGAATCGTTAAGCAATATCAAGTTTCTTTTTTTTTTTTTGGTAAATTCATTAAAATCGTAATTAAAAGTTGTAACTTTTTTTTTTTTTTTTTGTTTTTAAATAAAATCCCCAAAGAGATAAGGTTGACTGGCAATCTGTTCAGTACCTGTACAAATCAAATCATTGATTAACTATTTGCTGACTTTGGTGTTGTTGGTGGGCGCAATCAACAGATTGCAGCCGGCGATTCCGGCCAACTGTGCTCACAATACACTCTCGGTAATTGGCCCTGTCAGTCAATAAAATATAATCAGGACTGAAGAAAACCGGAAAACGCTACCAGCCAGCCAGCCATCTATACACGATTCATTTCAAAATTTAATTAATTTATTGCTTAAAAAAAAAAATTTCATTTTAAAAACGAGTGTGTTTGTTTTGAACTGAAACTTACTATATGCATATCATGATCACGAAACGGTGTGCGCTGTACACTTGACAAGCATGCATGTGCAATCTTTTTGTACCAGCATGCACAAATTCCCTTCTGCACCATGTATTGGGTGAGTGCAAAAGTTCGTTTATGAGTAAAAGTCACACAGTGATTAGGCAAACAAAAATCTTTATTCAATCAATGATATAATCTCCATCGTTTTCTATAATCTTTTCCCAACGTTCTGGCAGCATACGGATGCCTCGGTCATAAAAACTGCGCGGTTTAAATTCGAAGAACGAAGAGACACCGTCCAAAGGGTCAATTTAAATAATTTTATAATGACCGGAACAAGTAAAAGCCAGATGGTGCTATATCAGGAGAATACGGTGGATGCGTTAAAACATCCCATTTCAGGCTCTTCAGTTTGCGCAGCGTCTTTTTCGAAACGTGTGGCCTGGCGTTGTAGTGGTGAAAGACGACTCCCTTGAGATTTGACAAAATTGGACGTTTCTCTTTGATTTCTCGATTCTGATTGGTTAATTGGCGACAGTACTTGCCCGAATCAATCGTTTCGCCAGCGGGGAGAAGTTCGAAATAGATTATGCCCTTGAAATCCCACCAAACCGAGACCATCACCTTCATCGGTTGCGTTTTTCAGTTTTTTCGATTTTCTCAAAATTTGCTCCAACGATTTTGTTTAAAATTCATAAATCAATTATTTTTTAGATGCTCTTTAAATTGTATATTCTCATTTTGCCATTGAAATCTTGTGAAGCACACTTTACTCTTGTACTTCATAGGAAAGATAGGAGAAATGGTTGCCATGGAAACAAAATATAAATATTTTTCCATGTTTAGAAAATTTACATCTTGAATCTCTGCGGAAACTCGACATAAAAAAATCTGGTGTGACAAGCACAGAACACAACTTTCGATTTCCGCAGGTAAGAGAAAGCTGTGCGGACAGTCACAACAGATTTTTTGGATACAAAATCATCAAGTATGTCGTATTAGCCTGATTTCCCCTAAAATTTGGGCGGTATAATTTGAATTGCTCAAAGTAGAACAAGAAGCGAAACTTTTTTTCTGATTGGTAATCATTAGACAAAAAAAAACTTTACAAACTTAGATTATATAAGGAATCCCTTAAAGTTTATTTTTGGAGTGACCTTATCTTTATTTTTTTTTTCTGAACTCATTTTAATATATTTCAAACCGAAGCGAGGCATACCGGATGAAAGTGTACATGAATAAGATATAAATATTTACATTTGTATTCATCCCAAGTCGAAGCTATGGCGAACGGGGGTGGGAGGAAGGGGTGGGAGAGGGGGGGGGGCAACCTTCCGAAGCACACAGTTTTTTCAGCATTTTAAACTATCTTCTTTTTTTTTTTGTTTGCCGATCTCAGAGGTTTTACGCATCTTATGCCTCCTCCAGTATCCACTTTTATTATTTCATTGAGTGCTGTTTTATTTTATTTTTCTCAACCTGATCATCTTCTATCTTTCATCTATATATTTATTAATAGCGGAGTGTCCGTCTGTCACGCTCTCTTTGACCAACTTCCCGTTGGAATTTTGAAACGAAATTTCGCAGACTTATAGAATAGAATAGAATATTGGTTTGATTTTGGCTCTGAGGACTCTTCGTCTTCTCTTTGAGCCATTAAGGGGGTTCAGGAGCGACGTCTAAACGTACTTTTAAAAAAACTAGACTATAATGAGGAATTTTTCAATGCGGTTTTTTTTTTTAAATGAATTAAATTCATCATAAGAGATTATTGGGACATCGAGCTATAATTTGTTTAATGACTTATTAAAAAATTATCGTAATTAATTTTTTTGTTATCAAGCAAATACAAAAAAACAATCTGTCCCAATAATCTTTAATTTTTTTTAAACTTAAAAATGAATTTTTTGTTATTATTAATCACATATTAATTAAGAAATTTTTAAAATAAGCTTAGATAATTTATTTAAAAAAAAATCAAATGTCAAATTAGTTCAGCATTCTTGCGATAGATGGCAGGCTAGTCTAACTCAGAACAGGCCTGAGAGAAGGCGTCTAGTTATAGATATTTCGTACCACTGTGCAGAGATGCCAAAATATTCACGTTATTTGCTCATTTTTAGTACTTTTTTATTTATTTATTTTTATTTATACCTCCCTCAGCTGAATATAATATTTTATTTCCCTACCTACGCAGGCAATTTAATATTATATGTATCAGCAAGGAGTAAAAAAAAAAACACAAATTTAATGTTAACATTAATGGCATAATTTAGAATGTGTATATTTTTGATTTGCAAGCGATACTTTATTTATAAGCAATCTACTGAAAGCTCGTTAAAGTCAACATTATATTATTTTTTTATATATATATAAAAACCTCTAAAATCCTCATCTGCTATAAAAATAAAATAAAGGATGATGGTTCAACAAGTTTTGAATACTATATCATTGCCCTACCCCCACCAAGACCCGCCCCATCCTCCCCTATTTAAATTCAAGAGATGGTGAATTTTTATTTTTTTAATTTCAACATTTTATAATAATTATTATTAAAAATATGGAATAAAATTTAGCTGGCATCTGGCAAATGATTTTCGATATTTGAATAAAATTTCATTAATGATAATTTAATTTCTGCCCCCCACCCCCTTCACCGCTCTTCTTTACTGTATTGATAATATATACGAAAATGATTGATTGATTGATTGATTGATAAATGATTAATTGGGAAAATATACTATTCTCTTTAGCCATACTGTTTAGTATAATATTTATACTTTCTCTTATTGAAAGTATTTGGATGGAAATATACGTTTCAAGTCCAAGAGTGCGTGGATAAAAAAAATTATAAGATAATACCCGATTAAATGTTAGTGCAACGCTCTGAGTTCAATTGTTAAGTGTAAAACGGCCTGAGATATTTTGGTGCAACTGGGCATAAATCTCCTTGAGTAAAAAAAAAAAAATAGACGTTTTGGGGAATTATGTCTTTATGTTTGTGTCACGATTATTTAAAATCGCAAACAGATTCATTGAAGTAAAAATTATTTAGAATATGTGAGGTTTCGCTAACTTGTAAGTTGTAAATGAAAGAAATATTGAGTTTCTAACTCGATATATTTCGGGCTATTAACCCATCTTTTGGAGTACATGTGACTGAGTGAATAAAAGAATAGATGCTACCAAGTAGGCTTGGGTAGGAGTGGGAGGAGGAGTTGGGGAAATTTGTGAATGTTTGCTTGAGACTAGGGTTGCCTATGGAGGGGGGGGGGGTACTCCTGAAGATGGGTTAATAGCCCGAAATATATAGAGTTAGAAATTCAATATTTCTTTCATTTACAACTTAGTGAAACCTCACATATTCTAAATAATTTTTACTTATAAATATGTTTCACGGAAAACCTACACCACTTTCCCTCCAAACTACTGTATAGATTCATTGAAATTTACCACATACTTCTTACGCTAAAATTGTAGATATTTCTCAACTTTTGGAGTAAATATGTCTTCTGGAAACAATACTTTACCTAAAAAATTTGTAATTTTTCATATTATGATAAATTATACAGTATTAAAGACGAAATGAAAGAAGACTTCTATCGGCCCGAATTATTTATTTTTCCTCTGTCGACGTTTCGGGGACTAAACGTCACCCATCTTCAGGACAAAGGTGTTAAAAAATTCTTTTCTCTGCCTCCTTCAGTTGTTACGTAAGTTAGACTGTTAGTATACTTAATACTATACAGATTCCTCTGCTTGTATATTTCCTGAGCCACCATCAGAGTCACCATCAACTCTGATGGGCAAGTGACAGTACTTGATAACGGCTGCAGAATAAGCAGTCGAAACGTTGTACAGTATTTATATTTTTAATAAATATTTAATACAAAAATGTGGTCTATGATTAAAAATTCTTCTAATAACTAAGGGCCTAATTGGCCTAAGTGTGTTCTCTCTCTGGGAACGTCCACTTCAACCTAACCTAACCTTTCTTTAATGTCAAAAACTACAAAAATCCTGGAATGGTCTTTTTCTTTTCCTTAACAGCCTGACATTCAGAGCAGTGGACTGATTATATTATAGGAAATAGAAAAATCTTGTACGACAGGCTGTTAGGGAAGAGAATGTCGGGGGATGTGCATTTACCCTCACCATATTTTATTTTTTAGCTCGAATAAATGTCTATCAAACGAATTGTAAACCCGGAGGCGATTTTATTGTTGTCACTTGCAGTTGCCACTCAGTAATAATGCCAAAAAAGTAAAATAAAGCTCTATCAGGAAAAATCTCACCCAATACTAACGACGAAGAGTTAAATTTTTATTTCAACTGCCTTCATTGAAGGGATTTGCTCTGTTAATTCCAAGTTTTCATCAAAATTAATTCCTCTTTTAATTGTATTTTAAGTAAAGCCAATTTTAATAAAATCTCTTTGTTTAATTACCATCGTCATAAATAATAAACACTCATAAGATATATATATACGAATAATTTGGCTTTTGTAGAGAAGATTAACTTAGAAAAAAAAAAAGAGAAAGGGAGAGAGAGAGACATATGATATGGATTTAATCTTTTTGAAGTGAATTTTAGGCTGATGGTGGCACATTCAGAGAAATAAGTGAGACGACAAAAATGTTATTCATGATGGGTAATTGTCCCTTTTGTTCAATTTTCTATGTGTGTGTAGAGTTGAAATTTACAAAAGTTAGTTGCTAGAGAGAAGAGAGAGGGAGGGGGGGGGGGATAATTCTAACAAATATAAGTTTGGCAAGTCAAAACAAACGGTGCAAAATATAAAGATGTCATTTTTCCTTTCTTTTTTTTTTTTTTTTTTTAATATAATTACGAAAATTCGTAAAAAAAAATTCTATTTTATATTTTGTTCTTTCACTTTTTTGATTAAAAAGAAAAAAATAAAAAAATAAACAGATTATCATTTATTCCAACATTTTTTTTAATTATATTTTTATACTAGCTGCGCAATCTGCCTTCAGCAGTCCGAAATAAAGTGAATTTTAGGCTGTTTCTGGCATATTTTGAGAAGTTTCTATCTTTTTCTCATTATTATTTCCTTTTTGGAATTTTAATTATCCAGGAGGGCACATTTGAATCTTTAGTCCGAAACTACTGAGGAATTTTAAAGTTTTATTATGTTTTAATTATTTAAATTCGTGAGCATTTTACATAATAGAATGCTTTTTTTTTAAATTACGATTTTATTTTTATAGAAAACGTAAAAAAACGTTTTATTATGAAAATTTATTTATTTTCTAGGTAGAGCTTTGTTTGAACAGAGATGGAATTTTTTTTCAAACAACACTCAAATAGACTGTAAATAAGCCAGTCAATATGGCGTTTAAGATAACAAATTTGCGAGATAAGTTCGTGTTTGATTGGGCAAAAATTGCGCTCCCTAGAGTCGAACCTGGACCTCCACGCTTTCGCAGCGGGCGGACTACTTTCACCACCCCCCTTATTTCAAATTTCATTAGTATAATAGGCGGATTCGAAAGTTTGTGTTTATTGGGCAAAGTATTATATGGCCTGAGTTGCCGAAAACGATTTATTTATTTTATTTTTTTTTTTTTAATCTAAAAATGTAAAAAATCATTAATATCCAAGCTATAATAATTAAATGATAAAATGGGAACGAAGTCAAAAATAAATTCCGTACTTATTTAAGGATTAACGGCCAAATAGTTCAGCACTCTTGCAAAAGATGGCAGGCTAGTCTAACAGCCGGCATTATCAGATCAACTATAAGCCTATATTATATATTTTTATGCTGTTATGATATATAAACTATTCAAGATCAACGAAAATCAAATACATGAAATTAAATATAGCCCTACCATCCTGCCATCTGTCGGAGTGTGTATAACTAAAAAAAATAATTACTATCCATATAATATAAAAGAAAGAAAATTACTCACTTTCAAATAAGTGAGGGCTTTCCAGCTAGTCAAAGATAAATTTTAAAAAATAAGTCCTATTTTTTTCTTGGTCATTTTGCTTTAATCACAACATTTTTATATTTTATTATTCTCTCTATTATTTGATATTTCATATTTTATGTTATCTCTTTGAAGGATTAAAAAAAAAAAAAAAAAAAATTCAAATACTACAGTAGATAAAATTGCCATTTCCTAGTAAAGATTGATTGATTGATTTAGTTGGGCTAAAATCCCAATTAATATCGCATCAATTATTCCCTAATATTGTTTAAAGAGTAAATCGGCTTACTCAACGAGAATATTAGGGACTAATAACATAATATCAGTACGATATCTGGGGACTCTGCACCACCCCCTCCACCCTACCCCATCCCCCCCCCCCCAGGCGCTGGAGGAAACATCGGCCGGTGATGACATTTCATGAAAATGCGCTTGGCACATAATTTCCTGTGCCGAACATTTTGATATTGCTTTTTACTCCTAGATCGACTGGCTGGCTGTTTGCTGACTCCTACTATAGAATTATTGTTGCTATTACTTTAACACACGAAATACGTTTGGAGAGTCAAAAAAATGATTTAATTACTAGCCGCATCGCCTGCCTAGGTAAAGTATGTAGATTGTGTGAAAGATAATCACAAGCCACAAAAGAGAGGTTATGTATATTAAAATATGTCTATACTCTTATGATGTTGTAATTAGAGCTGGAACTGGTGCTTGTTGGATGCCAAGAATTATAACTATCAGTTTAAAAAGAATACGACTCTTCATTTTCAACTCCCTTATTCGTAGAAGTCCTTTGAACACAAGATAAATTGTCATTACTCCTGATGTGCTGTGGCTTATGACTATCTGACTTCTCAAATCATCACTAGCTGGGCAAATAAAGAACTTCCACTTATTATATGCCACCAACTATTGTAAAATCAAGGAACTTCTTTGTGTGATATTAAAGAGGGATATAAAGAATGGAATGGCATGAGTATCTCAAAAAAGAAATGGTGGCTTATGACTATATTCCACTAAGCCCTTTATATGTTTGAAACTCTAAATGGCCTCAGTAGCCGAAAGAGGGGAAAAATATTTGTTTACAAAAAAATTACAAACAAAATGCACTCTAGTTGGTCGAAGAAAAACTCCCCTCTCTTCTCAACCCCTCCCATCTTTACAATGCAAGGGAGAAGATTTGGGTCATTAAGATCATTCTTTAGTTAATCTACTATTATTTGTTAGGATTTTATTAAGATCTGAGAAGGGGATTAGTTAGAAGAGTTAAAGAATTGAAAGCAACTCACTGTCAGTTTCAAATCTATCCACGGAAAAAAATGACCCCCACTTTAGTATACTTCCATGGAAGCTATTCTCTGGAGTATCCAGAATACGCATGTACGAAAAAGTAGACTAGTTAGAAAATAAAATAAAATTTGATCACGAAAGAGAATTAAATGAGAATTAACGCAATCCTACAGTGAATAATATATCGTCTACTGGGTATGTGAATTCTACCTTTGCTTAGAAAAAATTGAAGTCGGCCAATAAGAACATAAATTTCATTATCTTCCTTATAACGCTCTGGTCAACAGAATTATTCATGTAAAAATGAAGTACATTATATAACAATATATAATGAAGTGTTTTAAACGGAATATCTGAAATTCAAGATGAAATTTCGGCCGGTTTTTTTTCTCACACTCCTGGGATCAAACATGGAATAAAAGGAACGAGCATCAAAAACATAAGAAACTCCTGAAAATCTATTAGCTAAAGGTTGGCTTTGAGATCACAACGTTTGTTATAGACTTGGTTGTTGCAAAACAAAAACTTATAAAGAGTTGGTTTCAATGCCAACGCTTTAGAACTGAAGCCCAAAAGGCTTGGGAAGAGCACGAGATTAAGGATGAATAAGATAAGTGTAGGAACCTGAACGGAGGTAAATCTGAAAAGGTATAACATAAGAAGATGAAGATGAGGGGACATCCTAAGGCTTATCAACGATCTATTAGAAAAATAAGTCTCGGGAAAAAATTCGAGGTGATTCCTGGAAAACATCTTGATTTGGGTGTTGAGGCGCTGACTCCCGGCTCTGAAATAGACTGGACTGAATATGGTAGAGGCAAATAACCTTCTTAAATGACCCAATTATAATGGTGTGAATTCCAGATTACATAATTGAGGATGACATAATCAGAACCCGTCTTCAAGAGCAAAATATTGGCCTGAATGTATAGGCTCCGGTATTCGTCAACTCTGTCTTAAACAACTGGAGAAGTTGTAATACAACTTCTATTGAACGCTAAAGAGCCTTCAAGACCCTAGTGGTGAGTAAAAAGTCCTCCGGATTAGAGTAGTAGAGATAAGTATACATAGTGGTTTCACCTATCTTTTGGTTCTAATGAGGACTGTGGTGGTGCGGAAAGGGCGTCAAGGGCATGAAGGAGGTATGAGGGGACATGTATAAAAACCTCCCACGGCTTGTATACCAAACTAGAAAAAAACCTCAAAACCTTACCGCTACTGCAATTCTGTTCCAGGGACGCGGTGGCGGTAAGGAAGTGGGTCAGCCGAGGTGGAAAACTCTGGGCTTGGTATACCTGCCGTACGACGACCCTGAACCCCCACCCTCAAACGAAATGACGGACCTGGTGGAGACTTGCCGAAAACATTATGCCAACTCACACCACACAGCTTGGGAGAGCACGAACATCAACATCAGAGGTGAGTCTTTTTAAAAACAAAAATAATGTCTCCAAAATACTGGAGCCGCAGGAAAACATTTTCGTGTGACTGTTGGCCACACCCCCATGTTTGTTGTTACTCCTTCCCCTCTCCGCAACCATTAGATGCGAAGTAGATTTGCGAACCTTAAACCAATCTTTTTAAATACTTATATTCAGTCTGATTGTAAGTAAGTTATTGAAATTTAAAGAAATTGAGAGGAACTAAGCACAATAATCAATTGAGTTATACATTCAGTATAAATATATAAAATAGATCATCTATTAAATGTAGGTGTATAAATTGAAACTATTTTCTAATTCTTTCTTTCTAAAGAATCAGGTTCTTTGGAAGAATCAGTTTAATATTAAAAACTAACCGAATTCCACTATCTGGGATTGGAACAGCGCTCTAATTTTAAAATGAAGTTTCCTCTTCTTTCTTCATACTGTCACTCTTGCAAGACTGTCACCGTACATGCAACGATGAAAACGCATCCACAAGTCCAAGAGATGTTTACGAGGAAATTCACACCCACAAATAACAGATTACTTTATCTACTTATTCCTTCACTAGTTAAGATAAAGTCCGATAAATACAGTTACTTAAAAATTTTTGCAATGTAGAACTTTAATTCAAGAGAGTTGCCTTCTTAGATATTTTTATCCAAAGGAAACATAATTTACTTTTGTATTTAAAGTTAGAAAGAAACCTGTTAATGGAATTTTTCAAGAACTTATTTTCAACCGTAATCGCTATTAACTTGAATGTCTTAATCATTATAACTGCAACCGATGAATCAACAATTAGGCTGGAAGACAATAGAGAGCTCTTAAAAGGCAGGTGTAGCAGGTATAGTATAAAATCAAGCTTGTGTTTTAAAATATATAAAATAAAAAATCAGGAAATATACCTGGTTGTTTCATCCTTAAACGAACAGTGCTGAAGTAGAAATAATATTAACAAGGAGGATTGTTATGTTTCCTCATCCTTTGGAGTCAGAGAGTAAGGTGAGTCGCTCTGCCACTAGAAGCGCTGCCCATCTCCTAGTAGCGGAAGGAGGAGAGAGTATCTGCAGCAAAGGAGACACTCTCTTGACTTGACTACCTTGCAGACTTGACATTAGGCCTAACTCCAGAAGCTTCTGAGATTTTTCTTAAATATGTTATTTTTTTATAATTATGCACCACACCACTGTAATCTTATATATATCTAAAGTACGAATTATTATTATGTTATTATTAAATTTATTTCATGATTTCACTTCACGCCCTGGATCCAGTTGGCTCCTGCAAAACCACATTCTGGTTATCATTGTCTACATTACGGCTACATTAAGCAACGAAACTTTGTCATCTTCAGGAAACGTACCAACACGATCTGTACATACTGTATATATATTTTGATTTCAATAAAGAGGATATAAGTAGTAAATAATACTTAATTATTTATAATTGAGAAATACTGGTTCCACCGAGCGAGGTATATAGATTTAAAGCTGATTTATCTATTGATGGTGAAATTAAAAAACTTTAAAGTTATCTAGTTGGGACAGGAAGTCACGGAGTTGGATGGAGATTGTAATTTTCATCGGCAGTAAGGCTTCGATCTATCCGTTGAGGCGCATTCAATTCCAATGATATTTCAAAACAAAGGGTAAGACTGTATATCGCTCTTTAGGATAATAAATTAATTTACCTATGTACCTATTATGACAAAGACGAAATAATTAATAAAATTTCCTAATTATTTCATCGTAATAAAAACACGCATTAAAATTATTTAAATGAATGAACATTCTCTAAGCATTTTGCTCTTCTTGTTCTTATTTATCATAATGATTAATTATTCATACAAGTAAAGTTGGGATAGTGAGAGAAATTTGATAGAAAATAAAAGACATGGCAAGCAAGCAAGTAATTTATTAACTATAACGACAAGGTGTATTTCTTCCAAGTACGAATGTGTGAGTGAGGCACAGCAACAGCAGCAGCGTAGATTAAAACCCAGGTATGTTAGAAGCTCCTTTGTTACAAGTAAAGTTGGACAAGTTCTTGAAACTCGGGTGGGGATATTTGTTAATGGGCAGGATGACAGCAGAGCAGCCTCCCTGTGTATATGTATATATGTATAATCACATCAAAACATGAAACAGAAGATTCAGACTTTACCAATGGGGATTAGATAAAGTAGAATGGGGAGGGAAAGTGTCAAAGTCCGGGACATTGTGTCTCGTCGTGAATTTGAATGACAAAAAAATAAAAGAGAATAAAACGGGAGAGGAAAAAAAAGAGAGAGACAGATCCAGAGTATGTATAACCAAGAACTTTTTTTTTTTTTTGTTCTAGAATCATAAATCTTTCACAAAAATATCCTTACCTTATCTCGCTAGTTATGAAAATGATTAATTATTATTATTTTTTTTTTTTTTACATATATATATTTAATTTAATATGGTTGAAGAATTTTTTAATATTAATAAATTAAAGATCTTAAAAATATGAAAGAAAAGTGCTAATGATCGTGAATTAGTGAAAAATTCTGGAAATAAACTTTTTTTAAAATTGAATATTTGACGATGCTGGACCGGTGAGTTAATCTTGTTTAAATAGAATATGTTCTTTTTCTCGGGCGATTTTCTTGGTGGAAGCTGATTATTTTAAAATAAATTAACAATTTATAAGAGGTTTTTTATTTATAGATTAACGATGGAGGCCTATAACATCGTTTCGGCATAATTATGCCTTCTTCAGAACCTACAACGAATTTGATGCTTTTACAAAGATGCATCACAAATATATATTCTTTCTTTCTTAATTTATAATGTTAGTGTAAAAAAATAAAGATTTTTTACCTCTAGCATTGCTTTTTTCCATGTGCCTGTTTTCTAATTATCATAAGTACGGTTAGAATATCTTATTCTTTTTATTTGTATATTATACAAATTATTTACTGTTTAAAATATGAATAATTGAATGATCAAATTCCTCCTTACAAATATATCTATTAACAAATATGTGTTACAATTATAAAAATTTTTTCTATGAAATATGAGTCGTCATGTTTTTTTTTTTTTTAAAGCACGCCTCTTAAAGCGCTTCACGAGTGTGGAAGTGTCTATGATTTATACATTTACATATTTGAACAATAGGGGGCAGCCAGGAAGAAATCTCTCTAAATCACTGAAACTTCCAAAACCGAAACGTGAATTTTTTTTTAGATAAAATAAGATAAGATAAATTCTATTTACTCTGAGGCGGAGCATACTTATAGTTACATAGATATATATATACAAGTTGAGAAAGGCGCGGCTTCGCCGCGATCTCAACTTGGCCCTGGCGGGCGGCGTCTCGATGCGTGATCAGTAGTTTTTCTCTTAATTTTAAAGCCCATATTATTTTTTGCCTAAATGAAAATACAATGAATCAAGTTTAAAATTTGGTATTCGCCCTGCCCGGCCTCTGGGTTTTGAAGGCCATGAGAAAATTACGGGCAAGAAGCAAGCCTAAATTTCCCTTTAATAAACTGATTCGAGCCAACGGGCATGCAAATGAAATCAGGCGGACAGGGACCTATTAAAAAAAATCAAGAATTTTAAAATAAAAATTTCGGGGGTGGGGCAATTGCACAATAAATCTTTAAACTTTTAACCCCCTTGTTAGATATTCATTGAAGAATTTTAAATCAAAAAAGCATGTTAAGATTTGAAGAAACAGAAGAATTAAAAATTTCGGGGGGGGGGGGGCAATTACACAAAAAATCTTTCAACTTTTAAACCCCTTGATAGATATTCATTGAAGAATTTTAAATCCATAAAACCATGTTAATATTTGAAGAAATAGAAGAATTAAAAATTTAGGGGGGGGGGAATTACACAAAAAATCTTTAAACTTTTAAATCCCTTGATAGATATTCATTGAAGAATTTTAAATCCAAAAAAGCATGTTAATATTTGAAGAAACAGAAGAATTAAAAATTTCGGGGGGGGGGCAATTGCACAATAAATCTTTAAACTTTTAAACCCCTTGATAGATATTCATTGAAGAATTTTAAATCAAAAAAAGCATGTTAAGATTTGAAGAAACAGAAGAATTAAAAATTTCGGGGGGGGGGAATTACACAAAAAATCTTTCAACTTTTAAATCCCTTGATAGATATTCATTCAAGAATTTAAAATCCAAAAAACCATGTTAATATTTGAAGAAATAGAAGAATTAAAAATTTGGGGGGGGGGGGCAATTACACAAAAAATATCTAAACTTTTAAATCCCTTGATAGATATTCATTCAAGAATTTTAAATCCATAAAACCATGTTAATATTTGAAGAAATAGAAGAATTAAAAATTTAGGGGGGGCAATTACACAAAAAATATTTAAACTTTAAAATCCCTTGATAGATATTCATTCAAGAATTTTAAATCCATAAAACCATGTTAATATTTGAAGAAATAGAAGAATTAAAAATTTAGGGGGGGGGAATTACACAAAAAATATCTAAACTTTTAAATCCCTTGATAGATATTCATTCAAGAATTTTAAATCCAAAAAAGCATGTTAATATTTGAAGAAATAGAAGAATTAAAAATTTGAGGGGGGGCAATTACACAAAAAATCTTTAAACTTTTAAATCCCTTGATAGATATTCATTCAAGAATTTTAAATCCATAAAACCATGTTAATATTTGAAGAAATAGAAGAATTAAAAATTTAGGGGGGGGGGAATTACACAAAAAATATCTAAACTTTAAAATCCCTTGATAGATATTCATTCAAGAATTTTAAATCCATAAAACCATGTTAATATTTGAAGAAATAGAAGAATTAAAAATTTGGGGGGGGGCAATTACACAAAAATATCTAAACTTTTAAATCCCTTGATAGATATTCATTCAAGAATTTTAAATCCAAAAAGCATGTTAATATTTGAAGAAATAGAAGAATTAAAAATTTGGGGGGGGGGCAATTACACAAAAAATCTTTAAACTTTTAAATCCCTTGATAGATATTCATTCAAGAATTTTAAATCCAAAAAAGCATGTTTATATTTGAAGATATAGAAGAATTAAAAAATTTGGGGGGGGGGCTGCCGAATTTAAAAAAAACTCTGAAACAACGAATTTAGATTCTTATCAAGGGAAGGCTTTAGGGAAGAAACCAAATTGATATCTCTCCTGGTTAAAAAAAAATTTGAATTTGCCTCTCCGGCTCCGCCCTCTCTGTATTTCGCCAATCAGCGCTATCCCTGAGGCCTGATTGGTTGTTTCACACATCGGACACGGTTTAAGGCAATTATATATAAGTATGATATATATATATTTTTTTACATACATAGTTTTTTTTTTTTTTTTTTTGTAACCAAGTTCTTTAACGCGGCTTACGCATGATGAATTTGGAGAAAATGTAACGTAACAAAAATGCGTTCCAGCCAGCGCCCGAGCGACGGCGGAGGAAGGCGAGGATAGCCGAAGCTTTGGCGAGGCCACGCCCACCTCTTTCTCTCTATATCTTTCTATCTATTGAAGGCGGGAAATTGCACGCCAAAGGCGAGCACGGGGTTGCGGAAAATTTTTTTTTTAAGAAACTAAATTTTTTTTCACACGAAATTTTTTGCAGAACATTTTTTCCTTTGCGGAACAAAGTTTTCCATCCTGCGGAAAATTTGTTGGTGATATCTGTATATCTCTATATATGTATATGTGTTTGGGAAATTTCGGGGGGCCCCCCCCCTATATACGCCCCTGCAGGCGGGCTTTCCGTCTAGTTATTATTTATAAAAATATAATAATTATTTGATTTAATACTTTTATTTTTACTTTCTCTTCAAGAACAAAAAGAGGTGGGGGTTGAAATTTGAGATTTAAGTCCTGGAACGTACCATGAAGCTTTTGAACAAAATCGGACTTTTTCAGTTTTTGGATCGGATTGCCTGGGATCCGAAGCCCCGACCCTTGGATACAAGGCAGGCGCGCTACACTACACCAAGCCCGGGGCATTAAATTATTTTTATCATTAAATATTTATTAATTCATATACCCGAAAAAAGTAAGAGTCTGCCGCCGGGATATGAATCACGGATTAAACTATTTTCAGAGTTGAAGAAAAGGCGTGAGGAACTTCGTTCCTGGCGGCAGTCCCAAGACCCCACACGTTTGCTTTTTTTACTTAGGGAAAGAGCTCCTATTTTGGGGAGGTTTTTTTTTTTTTTTTTTGTATCGCTATAAAATAACAATTAAATTAAATATTTTAACACAGACGCCCAAATATACTTTATTTATTTATTTTTTTATTTACTTTATTTATTTTTTTAGGAAACATGTACCATGAGTATTTATTTTATATTTAAATTGTTATTTCGCAATTTTTTTCAAGATGAACGCAAAGGAAAATAAAACAATTATTATTACAAAACCTCCCTGTATAATTTGTTAATTTTTTTTATTCACCAATATTTAAATAATAATTAAGAAAAGAAAGAAACAAGTTAATGTCCGATATCATTATGATCGGTACAACTCTTGTTATTTTCCCAAAAGAAATTCTTAACAAGCTTTTAGGGACAGAAAGAGAGAGAGAGAAGCAATTTCCCCATTAGATTTATCGATTTAGCATTAGGCAAGAGAGAGAGAGAGAGAGAGCTAACTAATTCCAACGCTGACACTCAAGAACTCGTAACTGTCATTAGACGGTGATATAATGAAAATAAATAAGGCCTATATCATTTCCTATTCATCAATGAACAAAAAAAAAAGAAAACGATCGAGTATCGTGAGACTATCGCCATTCTTTTCAATTGAATCTTCACAAAACAAACAAATGTTTTTTTTTTTTTGTTTTTTTTCTTTAAGAAAATCGGATTTCATATTTTTTTTTTTAAAGTGAAACTTTTATTTGATCCCCTCAAATTTTTTTCGCTCTTTTATCAGCATGTCGCGTTACAAGCCGTGACGCTACAAGCCGTCATAGCATGACGTCACAAGCGGTGCCGACAAAAATAGGAAAGTTGAAATTTAATATAGGCCTATATGACGAATTATAAAAAAAATAATTGTGAGATTTAATTAATCAATTTTTAAATTGATAAAATATAGTTTTTAAAATACAATAATTTAAAATGATTCAAATCTTCAATTGCTAAATAAATAGTGTTCTCAGTTTTTAACATGCGTCTATTGATTTACCATTTTTCAATTATAAAGTTAAGATTAAAAACGCGATTTTAATACCCTTAATTGAATAATTTTCTGAAAATTTTGAGTTAAACGCCTACGATCCGAAAAAAAAGTTTCACTTGCATCGTGGTTTCATAAAACCACACAATGATTTTTTTTTCTAACAATTTGAAAGGAAACGGACACCTTAGTGAGGTAGAGTGTCCATTGGGATTATCTTGTGATTTGCGCTACACAGTATAAATGCAATTATCTGGACTAATTAGCGCGAGTGGCTATTCAGGATGAGCAGACAACCAATGGGAAAAACCAGGGGGGAGTGGGGGAGGGGGACACTGAACAGGGAGTGCCAATGTTAAAGCTCACTCAGGTCTATTCTCTAAGCAAAAACTTTTAACATTTGTAAACAACGTTATATCATTTTAAAATGTCCTTGTCTCAAATTGCTATTCTATAAGCAAAAGCGTTAACATTTAGTCAATAGGGTTAATTCATTGTCTAGGGAGTTAATATTTTAGCGCCGTATTTAATGCATCAAAATGGCGTCTTTAACCTAAATGGTAATAATTTTGACAGATTTGAAATAAAAGCAACATGTTAACGTCGCTGAAGAGAGAATGAAAAAAGAGAATAGCATTTTTTAACGCTGATGTTATTACTTTATTTTTTAACACCCATTTGTTGATGTTAAATAGACTTGACTGACAGTGAGTGTCATAGCTTAGGGGGATTATTATTTTTAAACAAATCATTCTTTTCTTTTTAAATAATATAGAAAAAGATACAGAGAAAGAGAATTCCCAAGAGTGGGTGGGGGGAGGTAGGCGTGGCCTCGCCAAGGCTTCGGCTAGTCTCGCCTTCCTCCGGCGGTGCTCGGGCGCTGTAACGCATTTTTGTTACTGATGCTTTCAAGAGCGGATTCAGGGGGGGGGGGTAATCTGGAGTGACTGGCCGCACAGCACACACTTTTTTCTTACTTTCGAAAAGGTGCATTCTGTACTTGTTTACCAGAATATAAATACAAATCAAATTTTAAAGTATTAAATATAATTTAATTTCCAAAAAAAAAATAATTTTCTCAAATCTCCAGGGGAAGGTAATTACCCCCTCTACCCCCCCCTCTCTTGTATCCGATCTTGTTTATTACGTGCCGTTTTCTGCCAATTCACCCTACCGTAAGCCGCGTAAAAAAAACTTCGTTCCAAAAGTAAATAAATAAATATGAGCAAAAAATAAATTGGGAAGAGCTCTTGACTCGATATGCTAGTAAATACTAATTGTTTTTTTTATTATATAAATAAATATAATATGTTTTTGCTTAACTTTAATTGTACGAATAAGTAGACCGATACTTTTCAATTGATACTGAGTTGATATCGATACTTTGCGATACGGTATCGTGTAAAAGTATCGTTTCATCCCTATTAATGGCTAACAAACAACATGGGTATGAGAAAACGCTAAAGAAAGAATTTTTATTTTCTCCCATATGCCATCATCAAATAAATCACGGGGTAGTGGTTAAAAAGGATCATAAAACAAAATTTAGATTCAAAAATAGATAATCTAAAACAAAACATGCTTTTATTTCCATATAATTAAATAGATATCGAATAATTGAATTGAACAAACTCTAATTGCAAAATGATAAGTAATCTCGACACTTGTATCTCTTAAAATTGTATTTATTTTTTCAATGATATGATCACTCATAAAAAAAAAAATAAATTGGCGTAGATCGAAATATATATAAATGTCGCTGCTTATCTAGCAACAAATATCTTGGGAGAGGGGAGGGGGGGGGGTGAATGCCGTAAAAGAACAAACGATATCTCAAACTGTTTTTTATTAAATTGATATGTATTATATCTCCAGCCATTATTCACATAAAACCATGTTGCAATTCAATTTAATCTTTTGTCATTGACGAAAAAAAAAATAAAAAAGTTTCAACCTTTTAGTAATTTAAATATCATCCATTATGGGGGGGATTAAAAAAAAAAGAAACGGAAATTATATTACCGTAACAAGGCTAAGAAGCGCCTGTGGCAAGTGTCTAACTTGCCCCCCCCCCCCATAATCCAGTGTTTCCTAACATTTTTTGCCACAATAGCCGAAAATCATTTAAATTAACAAAATAAAATCATTGTGTGGTTTTATGAACGCACGATGCAAGTGAAACTTTTTTTTCGGATCGTAGGCGTTTAACTGAAAAAATTCAGAAAATTATTCAATTAAGGGTATTAAAATCGCGTTTTTAATCTTAACTTAATAATTGGAAAACGGGAAATCAATAGACGCATGTTAAAAACTGAGAACAATATTTATTTAGTAATTGAAGATTTGAATCATTTTAAATTATTTTAAAAATTATATTTTATCAATTTAAAAATTGAATAATTAAATCTCACAATTATTTTTTTATAATTCGTCATACAGTATATTAAATTTCAACTTTCCCATTTTGTCGTCAGGCTTGGTGACGTCGTGACGGCTTGTAACGCGACAAGCTGATAGAAGAGCGAAAAAATTTGCGAGGATCAAATAAAAGTTTCACTTTAAAAATAATTATTTTTCCATGACATCTCATAAATATTCTAATACCCCTAATTTAGTAGTTGAAATTAAGGATTGATTTCTTTATTTAGGATCCCTTCTTGAGTCCCCTTTTTTGGTATCTTCTTCCCGTTCGTATTTTTTTCCTTTCGTCGTCCCCCTGTTGGCGTTGATCTTGTTAAACGCCATCAGCCAGCCCTTTTTGCCTCCCTCTCACCCCTTCCCGAGGCCAAAATTGAAAAATAACCGGATTTCCCGCCGTCCAATCAGTAAGTTCCCTCTTCAAACACATCTATCTATAAAAAAAATAATAATAATATTCAAAATATCTCTCTTCTGAAATAAATCGTATAAATAAACATTGGATATTTTTTTCTTTAAACATTCAAACTTTTTTCTCATTCACACACACAGAAATTTTTCTCTCCATGAAAAATAATAGATTTATTTATAAAAAAATTTTTAACCAACCGATTAAGCGATTAATAATATCGCAAAGGGCACTCGGGCTTGGTTACTTTTTAAAGATTATCTAAAAAAATAATTGATTTTACTTTCTCGTACCCTATATATGAAATATATAGAGAGAGAAAGTATTGCGATCATGTCAAAAATTCGATGTCGAGATTTTGATGGATATACATGTTTTGAGGTCCCCTGAGTCCAAAAAGTGGGTCCCGCAAATTGGTCTGTGTGTGTGTGTGTGTGTGTGTGTGTGTGTGTGTGTGTGTGTGTGTGTGTGTGTGTGTGTGTGTGTGTGTGTGTGTGTGTGTGTGTGTGTGTGTGTGTGTGTGTGTGTGTGTTGTATGTGTGTGTGGACAGATTTTTAGCATGAAGGAGTTGAGCTAGCGGATTGAAATTTTATATTTAACTTAGGTACCTTTGAAGAATCTCAAAATAAGCTTTTGAACAAAATCGGCCAAAAAGTACTAGTACTTTACTGATGTACTTTTCAGTTTTTTTCGATTTTCTCAAAATTCCCTCCAAGGATTTTTTTTAAAATTCATAAATGAACTATTTTTTAGATGCTCTTTAAAATGTATATTCTCATTTTGCCGTTGAAATCTTCTGAAGACCACTTTACTCTTGTTCTTCATAGGAAAGATAGAAATGGTTGCCATGGTAACGGAATTTAAATCTTTTTCTTTTTATTAGATTAAAAATCAATTATTATTTAAATTCCCATTTTTTTTTAAATTTATTTGTGTCTTTAATTGTTTCAAAGAAAACATATATGTCTCTCTCTCACTTGCAAACATTATCGTCTCTCTCTACTCTTTTTAAATTCCCTTTCCACCTTATCTTCGCATAGGAACAATGTTAATTTCCTATAGGGATTTGTATGTTAATTTCGATTCAAAAGGGGTCCCCTGTGGAACTTTTTAGGCATTTAAAATTTTTTTTTCCAATTCTTATGAAATTTTGTATTTATTTACGATTCTATATTGTGTATAAAATGTCCAAATATGAGATTAAAATTTTGAAAAATAACCATAGTTTATTTGAAGCAGTCAACATTTAAAATGCAAGTTTGAAACTAAGGTGCTATGGGAAACTAAATATATCTCGACACAAAAAATCTGGTGTGACCAGCACAGTGCGCAACTTTCTCTTACCGAAGGGTAAGAGAAAGTTGTGTGCTGTGCGCCAGTCACACCAGATTTTTTGAATTTTAATCAAAATCGTTGAAAAGCAATAAAACTGCAATCGAAAAAAACTGAAAAAAAAAAAAATACATTAGTAATGTACTAGTATCCTTTCTCTGATGTGGTTGAAATTGCTTTAAATACTTGAGACATAGGTACTTGGCTTAAGTATAAAATTTGAGTATCCAGAGTTTTTTCGTTTTTGAGTAATTCCCATCAACCCACATTTTTTGATATTTCACTTGAAATTAATTTAATTTATTGTGAAAAAAATTTTAAATTTCAAGAAGATCGATTCCAGTTAAAATATCAAAACATAATGTTTATGTAAATTTCTCTGAAAGAGATTTTATTGCTTTTAAATGTCTGTTTTATTGCTTTTCTTGAAATTGCCATTAAAAGGAGGCGATTCCCTTTAGCTTGAATTTGACGTCATTTTCACAATCATTTGAATGAATTTCAACTGAAATATCAAAAAATGTGGATTTAATTAAATAACTCAATAAGGAAAGAACTCTCGATACTCAAATTTTATACTTTAGCTAAGTATTCATGTCCCAAGTATGGGGAGGAATTTTATTCCAATCGACCAAATAGTACTAGTACTTTACTTATAGTCAATTTTTTTTTTCTCACAATTGGCTTTAACGATTTTGTTTAAAAATCAATTACATTTTAACTTAGATGTTCTTTAAAATGTATATTTTTATGTTGTAGACAAAATTGTTTGAAGCCCACTTTTGTACTTTTTAGGAAAAGTAGATGCCATGGTAACAAAATATAATGTATTTAAATTGTATATCTTGAATTCTAATATATTGCCGGAAACTAAGGATATGTTGAAACAAAAAATCTCGTGTGGCAAGCATGGGCGTACCCAGGATCAAATCTAGGGGGGGGGGGCATGGTCAGATCATGGTCGTCCAGGGGGGGGGCAGATCATGGTCGTCCAGATTGTGGCATAGCTATTTTTTATATAGAGAGGTAAAGCCTTCGAATTAAAGGCCTAAAAACCCTCGAGTCCTAATAAAAAGAATCATTCCCCGTCACCATACACCAATTTTGTTTCGTTTCATCACTTTATAAACATTTAATTTTTTTTTTGTTGCTTCTAGGGGGGGGCAGCTGCCCCCCCTGCCCCTCACTGGGTACGCCCATGGTGGCAAGCACAGAACGCAACTTTCAATTGCCGAAAGTAAGAGAAAGTTGTGTGCAGTGCGACAGTCACACAATATTTTTTTTTTGTTTGATTGTGCATGAACATCCGGGCTCTAATTATGAGCTTTTTTGTTATGATGTTTTTATTTGCTAGAATGTAGGCAACCCAAAAGACCAACTGGATATATTTTTTTTTTAAACACTCACACTTTTTTCCCCTTCACAGTCTTTTTGCCAACTTAGACCATTTAAGACTTTTAACGATATTAATATGTTATTAATATATCTATTGGGGGTCCGAGCATTCTTATTTAATCCATTTGGTATCCAAATTAATTAAATGAAATCTTGGGGTCCGAACCCGCAGCCCTTGGTATAGAAGGCCAGAACGCCAACCCCTACACCATGGATCGATTTTAACTCTGAAGTAATTAATCCAAAGGGTTTGTGAATAAACAATGAGGCGATTTAGATAAATATTATTTTTCTCATCACCTCAGGGGGATTCCCTTTTGTTTATTTTCCCCTTGACTCACCAGGTAATTGTTTATTTCTTTAAAGATAAACGTTCTTGGCCTTGTTTTTTTTTTTTGTTTTTTTCTATTATAAAAAATAATCTGTTGAGTAAGGAGGTCAAGAAAGTCCCTGAACGAAGGAGACAGAGAGACTCTAGGGAGAAAGATCCAGGGATCGATATGGCAGACACACGCACGTCTTCTACTCCCTCATCCCAAGTGGTCCACAGACTGCTGGTTATTATCCTCTGTGTGGGGTCCAGTGGGACTCGACGGGATTGGATTCGAGATTCAGAGAAAGAGACGCAGTAATAAAGGCGGGGGGGGGGGGGACATTCACAAGGCAAATCAATTAGCTGATTAAAAAAAAACAAACTATTAATCGAATATTGGAAATAAGAAAAAAAAATCTGGTGTGACTGGTCGCACCAGAGTTTTTTGTGTCGACATTAATTTAATTTCCAAAAATTCAAGATGTAAAATTTATAAATATGGGAAAATATTTATATTTTGTTACCATGGCAACCATTTCTCTTATCTTTCCTATGAAGTACAAGAGTAAAGTGTGCTTCAAACAATTTTGAGTTATTCTTCAATCTAATCATATTACACGTCCCACCACCACCGTCGTGGGGGAGGCGGTGGAAAATATTTGGAAATGACACATTCAACTTCTAAAATTATAATAAATTTATAAAAAAAATCTGGTGTGAATGGCGCACAGCACACAACTCTCTTACCCTTCTGTAAGAGAAAGTTGGCCAGCGCCCTTGTCACCCCAAATTTTTTGCGTCGAGATATATTTCGTTTACCATAGCACCTTAGTTAACTTGAACACTTGCATTTCATAAGTAAAAAAACAGTAAAAATGTCAATTGATTTAAAATTTCCATAGGCTCTGTGTAATTTAAATGTTGATTGCTTGAAATAAACTCTGGTTATTTTTCAAAATATGCAGTATTTTATACACAATAGATAATCCTTAATAAATACAAAATTTCATAAGAATTGGAAATTTTGTTTTAAATGTGTAACAAGTTGCAAAGGGGGCCCCCTTTTAAATCCCCATACGGGGATTTAACATTAGCTCTATGGAAGGAAGAGCCAGAAAGTGAATTTGAAAAAAACTGAATCAGTATAGTGTACTTCAAACAATTTTCACATGAGAAAATCTCACAAAAAACTGAAATAGTACATCCAGTAAAGCACTAGTACTCATTGGTCAATTTTATTCAAAAACTTCGTGTCTCGTCCCAGGTGAGTACAGTCAGCGCCACAATTAGGTCCCCACCCACCTGATAGCTAAAGCCTAAAGTATATGGTATATAGTGAAATAATTTTAAATTTGAAAAGATAAAATAAAATCATCTGTACCGGATTTTACATTTTACCTTTTCAAATTTAAAATTATTTTACTATACACCATATACTATACCATATACTTAAAGCTCTAGCTATCAGATGGGGTCTTAATTGTGGCAGTCACTGTACCTGAGAATGTAACCGGAGAAAATGGCTTTGGCCAAGTAGTATGTACATATAGATACAGATTTATAAAAAATCCGTTTTAATTTACAATATTAATAAAGTTAATGAAAATTATTTTAGAATAAAAACGATGTTTTGTGTGACATTTATAATTTATTAATACCAGAGAGTAAGCTCCCATGAGAGGGACAAATTTCACTTCAATTAATTCCTTTCCGTCAATAACGAAATTGAATCGAATAATTTCGCCTTGGTCGAGTATTAATAAATAAGAAAAAAAAAAACAAACAAACCCAGAAGAGGAGGGGGGGAAGGCTTAATCAGGTTAAATACATCATTTATCACCCCTTTTATTGGCTTAAAGTCAAAAGGGAAACCCTTCAAATTTCAATGCAGAGGAAAAATCGAATTCCATTAATCATTAAAAAAAAAAAAACTTTTCATTTCTATTCTAAAAAGAAGATTCATTAAAAATAATCCATTATCTTTTTTAATATTATTATAAAGCTGTTAAAATTGTGGATTTTAGACTCTTGGAGGGGCAAAGGGGATAATTTTTCCCCAATCCCTCCATTTTTACCTCAAATGAAATGAATAACGTTTGAATTATATAAGTTATTTGGGAATAATCCATCATAGGCTGGTTTCATACATTTCTTTTTAGTGAGACATAGAGAAATGGAAATTGATCTCCACTTTCGAAAAAGTCTCAAATTTTCTGACTTTTATTATTAGAGAAATTTTTAATCATAGACCACATTTTTCTATTAAATATTTATTAAAAATATATAAATACTGCACAACGTTTCGGCTGCTTATTCTGCAGCCGTATTCAAGAACTGTTCACTTGCTATGACTCAAGTGAACTAACTGTCATGTCCGTTACTTGCCTTTTTATATACAGCGACGTTAGCGCCATCTGTCGGCATTTCTGTGGAGTTAGATTCAAATTTTCCCGCTATTTTCACTCATTTCTATGAAGTTAGTCACAATTATCAAAGCAAGTGTTTACATAAAAAGCATTATGTTACAATAAGTTTTCTGACTTTTTTTCAATTTTTTTTTATTTTTTTCTCAAAATTGGCTCTAACGATTTTGATTAAAATTCATAATTCAATTATTTTTTAGATACTGTTTCAAATGTATATCAGTAAAATTTTACGTGAAAAGTACACTTTACTGATGTATATCAGATTTTTCAAATTCATTTTACGGCTCTTCCTTCCACAGAGCCAATGTTAAATCCCCATATGGGGATTTGCAAGTTAATTTCGATTCAAAAGGGAGTCCCCTTTGGAACTCTTTACACATTTTAAAATGTTTTCCAATTCTTATGAAATTTTGTATTTATTTAGGGCAGTCAACATTAAAGTTTGACTCAATCAGCCACTTAATTTAGTATAACTTTCTTTATAGAAATGAACATTTGTATGTCTTATAAAGCATATATTTAATAGTAGAGATTTGAACATTAATTCCACCTAGTTTAAGTTTTAAAAGCAATTATAATGAACAAGAAAACGAAAAATGAGGCTTATGACTTTCTTCTCCGGGAAAAATAGCATTTTTTTGCATTTCTTATGTGCAGCCAATTATTGTAAAATCAATCTTTGTGTGGTATTAAAGAGGGATATGTAGAAGAATACAATGGTATGAATATCTCAAAAATGACAAAATGGTGGCTTATGACTACTATCTTCCACTAAGCCCTTAAATTGATAAACATGGGAAAATATTTATATTTGGTTACCATTTCTCCTATCATGCCTATGAAGTACAAGAGTAAAGTGGTCAAGAGCGAAATGAGAATATACATTTTAAAGAGCATGTTAAAAATAATTGATTTATGAATTTTGATCAAAATCGTTGGAGCGAATTTCGAGAAAATTGAAAAAAAAAAACTGAAAAAAGTACATCAGTAAAGTACTAGTACGCTTTGGCCTATTTTGTTCAAAAGCTTCGTGTCAGGTCGCAGGGGAGTGCCTAACTTAAATATAAAATTTCAACCTCCTAGCTCTTTTCGTTCTTGAGATATTTTGTTCACAGACAGACCACCACTTTTTTGGATTCAGGGGACCTCAAAACGTGTATATCCATCAAAATCTCGACATCGAATTTTTGACATGAATCCAATACTTTCTCTCTATATATATTAACATATATATAGAGGTAAGAGAAAGTAAAAATATTTGGAATAAAAATTGTAGAACCTTTAATTTCATTCAATAAAATCGATTCAAGTATACCATACACACATAGTTGATATAAGGTTCAAAAAAAAAAAAAATTTTATTAGTCATTTTATAAAAAAAAAATTTTTTTTTTTAAAGATCAGTAAATTTATGTTTCCTTTTGGTTCCATTTTCCTTTCAACTCTCTCTTTCTCTTTCTCTCACACTTCTTGTTAGATTTATCGCCATGGAAATTAGAAAAAATATCTGGCGGGTATTATCTCCGTAGAGCAAGCTTAGAGTCTAATGCATTTCTAATGACTAACATGACAAGTTGAGATTTCTGAACTTATAACTGTCAACGTAAATTATTCACTATTTTATTATAATAATCTCTTTAATTAAAAAAACAAAACTGACGTGGCTTGCATATAACTGACTGACTCAAAATATTAGTTTTTTTTTTTTTTTTATATAAAATACTTGTCAGAAAGTCTTCAAATGTTTTTGTTAAAATATTATTCTGTTTTATGTATTTTATAAATTCCTATCTATATATTCCTATGAGAATTAAATATAATAAAAATTGTCATTTAATTAAATTTTTCTTTTTTTTTTCTTATAGAGAGCTTGGGAATGGGGCTCTGATTGGATCAAGACTGACAGACAGACGGACACTTCGCTATTATATATACCATGGCCCATTGGCGTAGCCAGAAATTTTTGATGGGGGGGGATCAAGAATTTTTTTCAAAAATTTAAGATTATTTTAGGGTATTTATAAATCATTTTGGTTTGTTTTTTTTTAGCTAGAGTAAATTATTATATTTTACTTTCTCTTACCCTATATGAAATATAATTTGTATTAAATATCTAGTCATGGCTTTGGTCCCATGGGGGGAGGGGTTTGAACCCCCAAAACCCCCCTGGCTACGCCTATGCCATGGCCCCTCCCAGCTAAATGGGGAATAATTTTACAAGTTTTGCTTTCCTATTTCTTCAGATGTCTCTGGAGTGCTGGTTATTTTTCTTTACCACGTACAAGAAGCTTAAAAAAGAGTAGAAATTATAAATCACACTGTGTATGAGAGAGTAAAGGGGTTGAAAATATCAATTACATATGAAGGAAAGAAACAAAATCTCAATTTTTCTTTTAGCCCCTGTTTTTTTTTTTCGCTACTGTTTAGTTGGGACCGAGTATCATAGATGGCGTTGAACTCACACAGAATTTCAAACATAGAGCTGTCCAATCTTTATATGTTTATTATTATTCCGTCTGTAATTTTGTAAAGATATATACATATAGACTTTTTAAGATAAGAGAGATATGTAATTTTATAATTTAATTTCCTGAAACGAGTTGACTAAAAAAAAAATTGCGGCTCTTGATTAAGAAAAGGCGATGGTCCGCCGCAGGAGTGTCCGAGCCAGATGCCCCCCCCCTCGGCAATTTCCCTGTCTAGCCGCTCCACCCGCTTTAGGTTAGTAAAAATAATAACGATTCCCCTATAAATAGGGCTATATTTGAAAGTGAGCCAAGTCTGTGGTTATAGAGAAATAATCTATATTCAATGAAGTCAGTGGCTGTTTTTCTATAGACAGAAGGAGCAGGTGCAGCCAAAAAACAAAAGCCTCCGATTTAATGAAATCTATATTCTATTTAGACGATTTAATGAAAGGCAAAAGACCTTCAATTTTATAGAAAAGTGAACTGTTCTTCTCTTTTAGCCAGAACGCACTCAAGACATTTCGTCGCGTGGTTTTAAATAGGGCAGACATTTTGTCTGGTGCGGGAAAACGGTCGATTAAAAGAGACAGAGAAAAAAAAACGGACCCACCACCACCACCACACATTAGATCTAAACAAAGAATTAATTAAATGAAAAATTTTTCCAAAAATATTTAATTAAATTTGTGCGTAGCGTTTAAACGAAGTTTTTAGGCCCCTAATTGAAATTCAACGCAAGTCATCGCCGTGGCCGGTCGGTCAGATGTATTGTATAATTGTATTATACCACCACCAAGTGTTCCGTTTTCTTCCAACCAACTTTGATAACTTGAGATTAAAAGAACAAAAATTAATTCCTACGAGCTCTCTCTCTCCTTTATTTTTATTAATTTTATTCGCAAAATATATTTACAGTTTATTTTTAGCATTTAGATTTATATAATTAAATAAAATAATACGTAAGGAAATTGGAAAACTTTTCCTCAAAAACAAGTTACAAAACTTTCCAGCTCTTAATTGCGGGAAAGTTTTGTATCTTCGTTGCTTATTTTATTAATATATAATTAAATAAAATACTTAATTATAGTTGAGAGGAATAAAACCAGCGTTGTCGAACACCTTTACACTTTTATTCAAGCAGACGTTTGACGGTTGCCATCCTCAGTGCCAATGAAAGCCATTATTTGCCGAGCGCTCCAGGCTGATGCTTCCTATACTATATAATATTATCATATATGACAGGGACACCTTAAAAAAGTAAGTTAGTAACAATGTATAATATATGATTTTTCAATGCAGAAATGTTAAACGCTCATCATAAAAAATTTTATTTGTAGCTTTCATTGGCACTGAAGATGGCAACCGTTATGGTTACCGAAACGTCTGCCTGAATAAAAGTGTAAAGGTGTTCGACAACGCTGGTTTTATTCCTCTCAACTCCATTCTCACATACCCAGCATACAACTTAATTTACTTAATTATATCTCGATATATTCTATGAAATAAAGAAGTTTGAAATCATAAAAAACTTAATTTTTTTTTTACGAATAACTTCTGAATTACCGAACGGATTGTCATGAAGTTTTCTCCAGATCTAAAGGCTATCGTCCTAATTATTATAGCTGAGTTTCAAAAGATTTGGTTCAGAAAAAACTGAGAAAACCGTGGTTTGCGATAATCTTTACCGGTCATTTTTACCGCTCTATGCGGACCGAGTCAATTCTAGTTTTAACACCTTCTTAGGCCCACTTAGGACTACAAATTTGCCAAACCTCATTCTAATCCGATGAATATTTCCAGAGATATAAGCAAAAAAAGCACATCAAACACATACATGCATTTCGTGGGTCGTTATGACCTGAATCGTAAAAAATATATAAAAAAAAAATTGGGTGGTTAGATTTTGTACGATCATAATACTTTCCCCTTATATTACATATTGGTGGGAAAATAAAATCCACAATTTTGTGTTTGTTAACACTCCTTATAGAATAAATTTTAATCTATTTTTTATTTTTTTTTTTTTAATTCCAAATTTCATCCAGGCTAATGGTATTAATACAATTAGTAATTTTTGTGTATTTGAATAATAATAATAATAATAAATTATTTGAGAAATAAAGCACTCTCCTAATGCATAAATGAATAAATAATAACCGTATTAAAATATTATATTGCATTCCCTGCGCCATGCATTTGCAGTCAGAGCCCCGAGAATATATAATTAAATGTGACAATTAAATTGTGGTTTCAATACTCCGGGATTGTCCCTTCGCTTAGATTAATGTTGTAAATCCGATTAGAATACATATTCAAGTAATTAAAGGCAATTTCTTTTTTTTGTTTTATTTGATTTATCTGGCAAATTCAATATTAAGAGGAGGCTTAAAAGGGGGGGGGGGAGTATGTTGTTAAGAAATTAAAGAAATCATGTATCTAAGAGGGTATATTTTAAATGAGAAGCCTAGTGGGGCAAATGCCCTTGACGTCACTGATTAAGAGAAAGTGCAGTATCATTTCCCTCTTCCTCCCTTTAACAAATAGATGCTCATTCGTTATAGAAGAATTTAATCCTCTCTACTAATAAATGACATTTTAACAGGAGTTATTTTACGAGAAACTAAAAAGTAAAAAAAGTAAAAAGGAAATAAATATATGTTTTGCCTCTTTCAAGGGCGTAACCAAGAATGACAGACTTGAAAAAAGAGAAGAAGGGAACATCACTGATCCGAGAGATTAATTTTTCCTTTAATTAAAACTCTACAACTCTAAAAAATTAACGCACCACTAAAATACGAGTAAAACTCATTACATTAAACAAGTAACTAAATTATTATTTTATTTTAATTTTGCACTTAGAATGTTAAATTATTTTGAAAGAAAAATAATTTTCTTTAGGAATTTCTATATATATATAATTCGCTAATGGCCGTCTGTCTGTCTATAGGTCTATCAAGCTCTATTTAGGCAAATTCCCGTTGAAATTTCGAAATGAAATTTTATATGCATAAAGAGGACTTTCTAGGGATTAGAGGAAAATTATTTTCATCCCGAAATTCCTATAACTTTTTAAGTTTTTAATTTTTAAAGTTACGATTTCTCCAATAGGAAATATATAGAGAAATATTTATGTATTCATTGTTGCATTTGTGTATTCTATGAATGTAAACAAATCCTCAAGTAGGCACTGGATTGGAATATAGTAATGATAATTTTTTTTCATGATTAAGAAAAGGCGGCCCTCGGGGCTTGGTGTAGAGGTTAGCGTGCTAACCTCGTATACCAAAAGTCGCAGGTTCGGACCTCAGGCAGTCTGATGATTATATTTAAGCCATTTGGATACCAAATGGCTTAGATAAGAATGCCTGGACCCCAAATATGAATATTAACCAATAACGGATATTTTAAAAGTCTTATATGGCCTGAGTTCCCAAAAAGACTGTGTGAATGAGAAAAAAGTGTGAGTGTTTAAAAAAAAGAAAAAGAAAAGGCGAGGGTCCGTCGGAGGCGGGTCCGAGCCAGCTGGAGAGGGTCCAGGGGGCTGAGCCCCCGGTTAGGCGATAAATAGTAGCACGGCTAGTAACTTAATTAAAGAGAAAATCGACAAAATCTGAAACAAGTGTTTCTTATGAAAATTTTAGTTTTAAGAATATTTATTTATTAATTATTGCACGCAAACCAAAAATTCGAGTTTTTACTTTTTTGTTATTAGCTCAAAATTTTTATTTTAAACCAAAAATAATTTTGTATAACACAAGTGATAAATAATAATTTTAATTATATTATAGTCTAATGGTGTATTAATTTCTTGGGATAGAGTATTATTTTTATGTAAATGCAAGCAAGTTTTTAGTTTATTTTTAAAATTTCTTTTGTTTCAGGTAAGGCCGTCAACATGACCTGATTATTTCTAAACACATGTAAGTGAATTAATTTTTATATTAGACAAATTCACATAGGAGAACAAAAAAACAAAAAGCAAACTTGTTTTTAAATAACGCCCTATAAGATTGTAAAGCACAATCAGGTCTATTCTCTAAAAACAGACGTTAAAATTTAAAATCAACAAATGGGTGTTAAAAAGTAATGTAGAAACAATTAGCGTTAAAAAATGCTATTCTCTAAACAAAGTTTTAACAGCGACGTTAACATGTTGCTTTTATTTCAAAGCTATCAAAATCATAACCTTACTTTTTAGGTTAAGGACGTCATTTTTATTTTAAATACGACGTTAAAATATTAAAGCCACCTCCTAGACATTGAACTAGTTTTTAGGTCAAGTTTGGAACTTAGCTGTGCTAACGGCAACTAAATATATCTCAACACAAAAAAATCTGGTGCGACAAGCACAGTACACAACTTTCTCTTGCCGAAAGGTAAGAGAAAGTTGTGTGCTCTGCGACCAGTCACACCAGATTTTTCATTAAATCGACTGGACTACTAGTATTTGTGATTTTGTTCATTTGAGCATATATATTTTTTTATCAGACTATTTATTTCGCGGAGTTTTTATCTTTTTTCCCATTAAAATATATTCATTAATTTAGAAAATAAATTACTGTACTATTTTCATTTAATGTAGTCTACGATAAAAAAAAAAAAAACTAATCACATATATTTTTTTTTTTTTGTTTTGGCTATAATTTTGTTTTTTTACTTTTAATAAAATATGTTTTATAGTTAGGTAGGTTTATGTTATAAATTTTTTAAATTCATCTAGAATATTTTATTTCTTTTGACATTAAATTTGTATAATGTATCTATCATCAATGCTCTTCTCTGTCATTCTGTCCGAATGCAAACATTTGCATTATTTATTCATTTTCAACACCTTCAAGTTATCTATGTCCGTCCGATAAGAGATAAAGAATGATGGATGATAGCATCCATTAGATATTTCACTTCTTTTTTTTTTTTTTATTACTGTTATTTTATTTAGATATAATTTTTTTTTTCTTTTTAAACTTTGAAAAACTCTTCAATTTGAAAAAAACAAGAATTTTATCTTTGAGAAGGAAAATAAATGGTATTGTGAAAAAAAAACGTATTCTGGAGATAAGGGGGGTTTAGAAAATCATCTCCTTTTAGAGAAGTTCGCTGAAGGTCGAAGTCAGAAATTTTTTTTTACTTTCTCTTACTTGTATA
>JAKCPI010020602.1:0-13659 GCA_023213315.1 Euborellia annulipes
CTTAGATGAAGTTAGGAGAATATTCAACAACTTGCAATATATCCTGGATATACGAGTATAATCCTGATTGACATAAAATGAATAATAACAAAAAAACGGTAGATTCCGACGATTGCATTTATATTATTTTTTTTATATATTTCTATATTGGTGAAGTTAGGGTTCATAATACATGTTCGTACGTGTCAACCCAGGGCTAAATCTTAGCCCCACCTTTTGGGCCTGGGCTAACTTTAGCCCGGACCTGTCTCCAATTCCCCATATATCTATATGAAATTACTCAAAAGTGAGGTTAACTCAGGGCTAAATATGGCGACGAGATCTGATGCAAGCGGGCCTAGCCTATAACATATTTTATAAAATATACAACATTTCATCATTTTATTGATAAAATAAGTAGAATATAAGGTAAAATAACAAATATATGTACTTCTAGAATACTTCTTTTAGCAATAAAATGATGAAATATCGTATATTTACTATAAAAATAAAACAGAAGTGGGTTTCTGCACTACAAAAAAAGTCGGGGCTAACAAGCTCACCCAGGATGAAGCAACCGGCCCTAAGTATCATTTTAAAGCATTTGGACAAAGAAACACAACACCTTTGATTTAGGTTTGAATGAATACTGACTTGATAATTTAACAATTTAGTACATTATTTATGTAACACATTTACCTTACATTAGGCAATAATTATATAAAGAAAATAGATAGTCAAAATTTTTTTTTTTTAATTAAATCAATTTCCCAAATATAAAGTATTATTAAACAATTTTTCTTTATAAAATACTATTGAAGATCAATGATCAGTGGGGCTTAAAATCATCCTCCTACTCTCTAACTTTCTTGAAAAATATACCTTAAATAGAATAAATTTATTTATTATATTATTTTTTTTATTTTTCAGGTGGCAAACAGTGTAAGAAGAGTCATCACCAGTCTTCACTTCTCATGAACCTGCTAGCTGCTCCTGTCTTCAGGGCTCAAACTGCGCTTCCAGCACCTGCAGTACAACTAAGGCTTGTATATTTTTATTAGCGGGGCGCAGAGCTAGATATATTTAGGTTTTTTCAAAATTTCGTTTTCTTTTTGATTCGGACTTCAATAACTTATTTTAGATAGATTAAAAAATAAAAATAGGGATGTATTAATATTTTCTTTCTCCATTCCAGAATCCCTAATTTAACCATTTTTTTCAGAGCCCCAATTCATCGATTGAAGACATCGTGGGATAACAATGGAAAAAATTGTGTGCATGTAAGTAGGGTCTTGTAAAATTTGTATTCTATTACGAATGCAAATGAAAACATCCACCGTGGGACATCATCTTCATGAGACAAAACAAAGTGTTTAGCTTTTAGGTTTATCAGTCATAGGAAGGATATGTGTATTGGGGTATCTCTTCATCTCTTTCTATCTTTTTTCTTTTTCAGCTTAATATAAATGTTAAATACACATAATCCTTTAAGTTAGATATACTACATTATATAGAATCTAGGGGGAGATAAAACATTTCTGCGCTCACGCTTTCATTTTTTTGGGTAGGGGGGGGGGGGTCTAGGGCCTCAGGATCCTCTGAGTATCAACTGAATGTTTTTCGATTGGGGAATGATGTTCTTATACTGGCATAGGTGTCGTTATTCTTTCCCCATTGTTCCCAAATAGGACGGCAGTGATTGGGGCACTGCAACGTTAGGTGATTAGGATAGGGACTTCCAGAAAAGAATGTCTATTCCCTAATTGACTGATGTTCAGGAGAAAAAAGAGGATTCTCTATTAACGCGTTTTTGCAAGAAAGATTATCTAAATCTTTCAATCGAAAACCGGTCGTCCACTGGATTCTTGGCCTGAATGTTTTAGTAGAGGGTAGGTTAGAGGCGGGGTGGTGCGCTCTTTGGATAGGATAGGTGTTGTTTAGCTTTTTTATACATTCCGACCCTCACCATACTCTTACTGAGGCATTCAGGTCCTTGACTCCGGTCTTGTACTTACCGGGATTCGCATCCTAACACCGTTTTTTCTATTTTCATTTCTTCTTCAACTTTACTTGGGTGGGCGCGTTTCACCGTTCCGTTATCGATAACTTTTTTGAAATATAGACTTACCTGTCTATCGGGAGTGTTCGTGTTTCGCGATCGTCTCAAGAAAGAAGAGGTTCTCCACTGAAGAGTTAGGTGGCCAACTGAGCCACAGAGGGGATTGGGTGTAGGTTAGATTTAGAAGACAGAAGACTTGGGTTTCTGCGAGTACTTCTTCAAGGTAACTAATTTTTAATATCTATAAAAGGAATTTGAAAAAAACAGCTGTGATTATTAATGAAATATCATTGACAATACTACTAACCAATTATTATATATTTCAAGGATATAAAAAGAGGATGCAGCCAATAATAAAAAGCATCTATTTTGTAATTAACACTCTTTATTTCGGAACGTTTCGGCTATGATAAAGAAAGCCATCTTCACCCCTCCAAGCTAGAAATATATACATACCTTCATTAAATAATTGTTTTGTTAATAAATCGTCATAATAGTAGCTAGCTTGGAGGGCTGAAGATGGCTTTGTTGATCATAGCCGAAACGTTCCGAAATAAAGAGTGTTAACAAAATAGATGCTTTTTATTATTGGCTGCATCCTCTTTTTATATCATTAATCTAATTGTATAACAGCCAGAATTCGTTATAGGCTACAGTATATTATATATTTCATTTTTCAATTCTCTCAATATTTTTTCCAAATTCCACTTTTAATAATAATAATAATACAGTATTTATTTAATATTTATAATTTTCTCCTTTGTTTCAGATGGGTGGTTGGGAGTGGGGGCTGCACTTCGGCGTTCTTCGAATGCAACCAAGTGAATTCTTAGGTACGTAAATATTTAATTAAATCCATTCAAAATAATTACTCAAAGATATAAGAAAAATTATTTTCTTTTTTTTTAGTCAAGGGCGGCATCATTATAAAAATTTAGAAATATTATTTCTCATCATTCTTAATGCCGTGGTGGCATGAAAATTTCAAGTAAAAATAAATAGAAAAGCATAACAAGAAAACAGTGACTTTGATAAATCGGATCTAAAACGTCAACTCAAATAAATAAATATATTTTTATTTTGATAAATAAAATAAAATATCAAATCTTAAGTAGGCATATTAATTTTTTTTTTTAATCACGCTAACTTCTTGATATTAATTTTTAAATTTTTTTTTTTTAGGTGACACATCAAAAAGAATAAACTAACAAAATAAGAAAATATTCGCTCAATTTTCACTATATCATGTCGCCATATTATTCCCTCTAATAAAGTGAAATAATTAAGAAAAATGATATTCAAATATCAACATCAATGAACTTCTTTAGAAATAAAAATGAATATTTGAATTCTGTGAATAGACTCTACCTATTGCTTCGTTCTGGTAAACTTGATAGCAATATAAGAATTGGGCAAATTTATCATTGATCCTCAATATCTTAATGAATTTTTAAAAATCATCTTGCATCAATCAAACTCTACAATCAGCCATAAACATCATCATTCGCCCAAGAACTCTTTTGGAGGATAGGGAGGGCTGTAAGGGGAGATGTGGAGGCCCTTTAAAGAAAAATCAACTTGAGGAACAGGTATGTTGATCTTGGCATCATTGTTACCTTTTGATAAGTGAGACAGATTCTTAAAGATATCCTTTTTGCAGATTTGACCACTGCAACTGGAATAAGCTGAATTGAAAAGGAAATCCATCGAATGACCTTCAACTCCTCCTGAAGGTGAATATTTTAGGCTTCTTCTGAGCATAATCACATAAACATACAAATTCATAAATTTAATATCTGTTTTTAATTTTAATTTTTTTTTTTTTTTGAATTTGAGAACTTCAGCAAAGGCAGCATCGGCAGCAAAGGTAATTTTTGCCTGGCTTGGGGAGAAGAGGGTGAGTTATGCAAACAGGATTTTTTAGCCTACGGCTTCTTGTCGTGAAACGAGAATATCTTTCATTTTAAATCTGTGTTAAAGATTCGTTGTTGTTGTTGTGTTTATCTATAGGTGTCCACTAATCTTGAGTTAGTTCGCTTTGTTTAGATCTCTTGATTTGTTTTTACTTTCTCTTACCTATGTATATATGTAATATATATAGAGAAAGTATTGGATTCATGTCAAAAATTCGATGTCGAGATTTTCACGGATCATCACGTTTTGAGGTCCCCTGAATCCATTTCATTTGTTTCACAAATTCATTTGTTTATATTTACCCTTTTTTTAATGACACCTGTATGATTTTGTTTTGATTTTTTATCAAAATTAACGAAAATTTTCTATTTCTTCTTTGATTATTTCAAAAACTATTCAGTTTTTGAAAAAATGTTAAAGAATAAAAACTTTTTAAAATAGAGTATTTTATCGTAATATAACAAAAAAATTGAAAATTTCAAAATTTTTGAAAAAACTTTTTAAGTAAAGTACTACTTCCAAGTGACGTATTTACTCCAAAAGTTGATAGAAATCTACAATTTTAGTGTAAGGAGCATATACCAAATTTCATCGATCTAGCTGCTTTGGTTTTTAAGCAATCGTGTTCACACACACACACCCAGACGTAATTCCAAAAGAATATACGAGAAAGTCTCGGGGAAGTCATTCCCCATATTTTTTTAATAAACAGTTCTAGTCAATAAATAAATAAATTTATTTCAACCTGCTTAGAGGCACCAGTCCTCCGTGGCTAGGTCCAACAAACAATTCAAATTCAAATACAATAACTACAAATAAAACAAAAAAACAAAAGAGAAAAAAATAATAATAATAATTTAATTTTTTTTAATCTCTTTTGAAAAGGAATTTCGAATACAATCTAATTCCTAAATCCTTCAAAATGATCGCGATTGCTTCCTGATGACGAAGGCATCTTTCTCTGGTTGTTGTTTTGTTGGGTCTTTTTAGAATTTGTTGAGTGATGTGCGGCCTGTCACACCGATTTTTTTTATGCTAAGCCACCATTTGGTTTCCTGCCTTTTCGGTAAATGTATCGAGAGTACCTCGACAAATAACCTTGCGATAGTGAACTCTTAGCTTTAAATACAGTATCATTGAAAATCAAAAAGATTTAATAAGATTTAAACTTTCGACGTCGTTGATACATTTTGTAAATTAAAATTAAATATACAAATTAAACACTAGGTTATTTGTTTCAAAGGTTTTATTAATTAAAAAATTAACACTTGATACGTATTCCTTGTCATCATCAGAAGTGACATTACATTCTAATATTTGAAAGTAGATACAGCATATAATATATACCCTATATATATATAGTATATACACTAGAGGCAGAGGTACCAACTGCAATACATCAAAGTAACAAGAATATGTTGCCAACATAACTCAATATGAATTTAATTAATATATTATATTATCTTCCACATTCAAATAATAATTTTTTTAAAAGATCCCCGTTACTTAGCATGTGTGAACTTTACGATAACAAATATAAACATATAGACCTTTTCTTTAGACCGCCTAAATCAGTGGATCAGATCTCTGCAAATAAGCCCGTCTCATGACCTGGTGCATGTTCTTGTTCTTGTTTGTACGGTTGTATCAGTGTTCACTGTCCTGTAAATGGTTTACAGCTGTAGGACAGTTTTGGTAAATAAATTAATTAATTAAATTCATATTGAGTTATGTTGGCAACATATTCTTGTTACTTCGATGTATTGCAGTTGGTACCACTGCTTCTAGTGTATATATATGGGTCATTCCATGCCAAATCGACAAATTTTTTCCTGACCCCCGCGGATTTCGCCGAACATTTCCTATCTTTTTTCTACCCTTTAAAAGACATTTTTGAGATTTTTTTCAAATTTTTTTACCCAACTAAAAAAAAGTTATGGATTTTTGAAAAAAACCGCTCTTTTTTTTCAAATAACGATAACTTATTTTAAAATTGAAATTTCGGAACCCCGCAAGGTTATAAAAATTTTGTTTTTTAATGTAGTTTTCAGAAAAAAATACAAAAATTATTTCAGGAGCCCGGTATATGAAATATTTCAGTTTTTTTGAAAAAACCCTCATTTAAATGGACCATTTTTTTATTTTTTTTTAACTCAAAAAAAACTTCAACTAATTCTACAATTATCCCCCTAATTTCAAGATGTGCCGACGATTGCATTCTATTTTTTTTTGTTATAAAATTTTTTTTTGAAATTTGGTTTATTTTTTACGTAACTTTTTTATGAAATTTTTCAGCTTTCTCGTGAAACTTTAGAAGTTGAAAAATGATATTTTATTCGAAAATTTTAAGTCATCATACTAAAAATTGTGTTTTTTTTTCAGTAAAATACGAGACTGAAAAAAACACAATTTTTAGTATGATGACTTAAAATTTTCGAATAAAATATCATTTTTCAACTTCTAAAGTTTCACGAGAAAGCTGAAAAAATTTCATAAAAAAGTTACGTAAAAAATAAACCAAATTTCAAAAAAAATTTTATAACAAAAAAAAAAAAAAAAAAAAAAAAAAAATAGAAGCAATCGTCGGCACATCTTGAAATTAGAGGGGATAATTGTAGAATTAGTTGAAGTTTTTTTTGAGTTAAAAAAAAAAAAATAAAAAAAATGGTCCATTTAAAATTAGGGTTTTTTCAAAAACTGAAATATTTCATATACCGGGCTCCTGAAATAATTTTTGTATTTTTTTCTGAAAACTACATTAAAAAACAAAATTTTTATAACCTTGCGGGGTTCCGAAATTTCAATTTTAAAATAAGTTATCGTTATTTGAAAAAAAAAGAGCGGTTTTTTTTTCAAAAATCCATAACTTTTTTTAGTTGGGTAAAAAAAATTTGAAAAAAATCTCAAAAATGTCTTTTAAAGGGTAGAAAAAAGATAGGAAATGTTCAGCGAAATCCGCGGGGTCAGGAAAAAATTTGTCGATTTGGCATGGAATGACCCATATATGGACCCTGTTATGCAATGGTGTGTTAAAGACCAAACATCGAGTTTTGAGAAAATCAACAATAAAGTTTTTTGTTTACATTGGATTATATATAATTTTTCTTGTCAATTGTGCAAGTAACATTAAATATAAATTTTTTTAGGACATATTTCATAAAAAATGCTATTAATCAAAGCATTTGAAACAATATTCCGTGCTTAACTCAATTTTCAATTTTTTGGTCTTTGACCCACCATTGCATAACAGGGTCCATATATTATATGCTGTATCTACTTTCATGTATTAGAATGTAATCACTTCTGATGATGACAAGGAATTGTCGAAATACAAGTGTTAATTTTTTAATTAATAAAACCTTTGAAACAAATAACCTAGTGTTTAATTTGTATATTTAATTTTAATTTAAAAAAAAATTTAATTCATAACCTTGCTTCTAGGAGGGCTTCGTCATTTTTGGATGGTTAAATGAATCCTTTTGAAAGATAAAGTTATATGAGAAGGCAAACATCTTCATTAGTGAGGGAATCATCTCTTATTTGATAATAACCAATTCTTTTTAGCGCTGTGTGTTCAATGCCTGTATAATGAGACCTCGAATAGGCTTTAATTATTCCCTGGCCTGGCCTTGCCAGGTGCAAGTTCATGCTTAGAGGCCCTTCTCTATTTTATGCAAGGAGTGAGGAGAGGGGAGAGGGGGCACCGCACATCACATCCCTGGAATAAATGGTCCAATTATCCCGACGCAACCAGATAGAAGACAATTATTGAAAGTCATAAGCATGCATTCAAATTCTATTTATGTTTTATTGATGAATGAAATATCAACACAAATAAATAAATAAATAATTTCAATATAACGTTGCTATCATTCTTTATATATTATTAGCTCTATTTAATTTAGCAGGTGTTTATATTTGAAGGCGAAATAAAGAATTAAAATATTAATTATTATTATTATTATTGACATAATTCAATAATATATATATAATACATATTTATAAAACATTTAATTATCATACAAAGATATTCCCTTCTGCTCTCGCTATTTAATTTACCACTAACCCCCCCCCCCCCCTCCCCCTCTCTATACTCTATTCGTTGAATATAATATCGCAATTTTCATCTCATGACCTATCATCGAAACAAGCAACAAATTTTGTTGTTATCCATTCAACTATATGGACCCTGTTATGCATTAGTGTGTCAAGCGCCACCAACCGAGTTTTGAGAAAATTAACATTCAAGTTTTTTGTTTTCATTGGATTATATATAATTTTTTTGTCTATTGTTCTAGTTAACATTAAATATAATTTTTTTTTTTTTAGGACATATTTCATAAAAAAATACTATTAATTATAGCATTTGAAACAATATTCCGTGCTTAAGTCATTTTTTATTTTTTGGCGCTTGACACACTAATGCATAACAGGGTCCATTTATAAATATGTATATTTCTGATGATGATGATTGATTATTTCTTTCTGTCCTGAAAAGGATTCATTTTAAATTAAATTTCAAACAACTTATCGGCGCCGGGTCATGTCTGTTTCGGTGGTGGCGGACTATCTTCTGCAATCGGTTCATTCGTTAAAATAACTTGCAAGTTCGATCATCTATGAGATTTCGTTCCAATAGGGGTTTATTATTATAATTTAACTGAAGAGAATCGATTCGAACTGAACGGCTACAGACCAAAACGACTCCTATAACAAAAAAAAATTTTACAATTTTACTGGCTAGGTAGTGTGTATGAAAGTAGATGTAGAAAAAATTCTTGTTTTGTTTAAGTTCTTTCAAGTACCGAAGGTTAGAGAAAGTAGTGTGTGTGTGCCACCAATTACTCCATATTTTTTAATCATAGGCTATATTCAATGTTATTATGAAGAAGAATATAATAGGCCTATATTGGATTGGCACTCTAGACAAGTCTAAAATATAATATTCATACGCTTTACTATTTATGAGGAACCGACCGAATATTCGGTTTCGGTTACGGTTTCGGCCGAAACTAAGATTGAGGTCGAATATTCGGTTTCGGTTTCGGTTGAAAATCTTGTTTCGCCCGGATCCTAAGACGCCCCTTTGAAATAGGCATCCAATGCATCTTCCCTAGAAAGACTTTGCCTAACTTGAAGGCGCTCTCGTTCAGTGGCGCCTTGCGTGGCGTTTGTAGAACTAATTGCATTTCGCAAAACTTCAAAATAGATTTTTAAATTTCCTTCTGAAATTGGTTGTTTGCAATCTCCGGTAAACTAGGGCTTTTTTTTTTAAAACACTCACTCTTTTTTCCCATTCACACTCACACTCGGTAACTTAGGCCATATAAGACTTCAGCGATAACCGTTATTTATTAAAATATATATTGGGGGTCCAAGCATTCTTCGGACTGCCTGGGCTCCGAACCCGTGACCCTTGGTATACCCCTACACCAAGCCCGAGGGCATTAGACTAGGGCTATATCAAATGGATAGAAAATGTGTGATTAAAATTGACTTCAAGTCATCTAACTTGTAAATGGGATTCAGGCTTTATTGACTTTAATTTAAAGTTAAAGAACATAAAAAGTGCTAAAGTTGATTATGAAAATGCCCCCATTCCTATTTTTCCTTGACCGCTCTACACTTGATTTACAAATTATTGTATTTATAAACGGAATTTGTATCTTCTAAATTTAATTTAACTTGATTAATCTTTGTATTAAATGTATCTAGGTTTATATTAGTTTGTTTTTAATTATCCGCTTCGCCAGGAGGTGACAAGAAGAGAGAGTAGCTCGAAATTAAATGGAGAAATTGCTTTGCAGGGCTCTTGCCTTGGCTGCTCAGCTCCCTTCAATTAGCAGATCATCGCCTTTGCTTACTTATTGAGCCATCCAATTCCTTCAATATATACGCTTGAATAACGACGCAGAAAAAATTTAATTAAACAAGACTCTGATTAAAAATTAAAACAAAAAAAAAAAAAAAGCGAAAGATTAAAGGATTTATAAACAAAAATCCACAAGAGATAAACATTTATTTAATTTTGAATAAATTAATGAAAATTTGATAAACGCTTTGTGAGATAATGATATGAAAATAGACCTTTAAATAATAAAAGATATCGTCTAAAATGGAATAGTTAAATATTAGAGCATATTTTGGAGATGAAATGACTAACAAAAAAAAAAAATGATGCGTTTAAAAATTTAATCATTCCTTTTTTTACTCTTATATCAATATACATATAAAACATTCAAGTTCCATTTTGAAAGATGATTACATGGATAAAATCTCTTTTTTTCGAGGTGCAGTGAATTTTTGATCAATCATAAATAATAATATCAAGCAAAGTTGCAATTTTTATTTAAATTTATTCACTTGAGTGAAAGAGAGTCTTTTATATATATAAAAAAAAAAGAAGTAAAAAATTTCATATTCCGTTTGTAATTTTGTAATCTCTGCCATCCATGTCTCTTGAAAAGATATTTTAGATAGATTTGAAAACCTCCATGAAAATAGCCTGGACTTAATTATTCATACTCCACAAAATACACTCTAATTTTAAAATTAAATAAGGGAAAGTAGCCGATTATCGGATAGGCGCCCAATATCGGATACCAAGGTTCTGGCTCTCCTGGATGCTGCAACGAAGCGAACAAAATTGTACTGTACCTAGTACCTCTAGGTTCCTCTATCCTATAGGGACGTTGAGTGGGCTTTTCTGTTGTCAGTACAAGTTGTGAAAAATATTTGTTTAGTATAGTTGCCTGGAATGGAGTCAGCCAAGGAAAATGAAAAACAAAAATTTATTCTGCCGACGTTTCGAGCGCCAGTCACGCTCTTCCTCGGGACCTGTGGCCACAAAACATTTATTAGATTATTATTATTATTATCATTATTGATTCATTCAACAAATACATTGTTAATGTTTGTTAAAATTGTTTAATAATGTCAGCCAATTATTTTGCCATCTATAATACTTGACACTTATACTGTAATTAAAATCATTCAACCTGTATATTAATAATGTTATATATCTCTGTGAGAAAAATTATTATAAATGACAAAAATCTAATAAATGTTTTGTGGCCACAGGTCCCGAGGAAGAGCGTGACGGGCGCTCGAAACGTCGGCAGAATATATTTTGTTTTTCATTTTCCTTGGCTGACTCCATTCCACGCAACTATATTTAATACTCACAGCCATTATAATAATTTATTATTTGTTTAGTTTTTGAATTTATGAATATTTTGGAGGAGTCACTTCACAGCCATTCTACAACTACTAAAAGTGATATGTTCAAACTGCTATGGTGGTAATTACATTGGAGAAGAACGTTAATTTTAATATATCCTTATATTTTTAGCTAGCTGTTATGGTTTCGAGATTAGGTTCCGTCAAATGTAAGAACGTGTTGGCTCCTATTATCGGATAGTTTCGGGTCCCTAATATCAGATATCCTTAGATAACAGCAGAGTGCATTTATTGTCTTCAACCATACAATCAAGTTAAACACGACCAACACTGGATAAGATGTGAATTGTTCTGGATCAGATGAGAAAGGATGGAAAACTTTTCACAGTGAGCATTGCTCTTCAAAAACTCACAGCACAGTATTCGGATCTTCTCTAATTTTATATCTCTTAATAAACTTTTTTTCCACTGCTTTTTCTCAAATGATATTTTCATGGCTTATTTCACTATTCGATATTCGGATATCCCATCATCCGATATTAGGCGCTCATTTTTCAAAAGTGTAAAATGTAAATTTAAAAAAAAATTAACGTGATTGAAATATTGCTTCTAGATTGTTTTGTCTAGTACATTGGTTCCCAACATTTTTTTGATGTGCGGCCCACTTTTTTCCGTAAAAAAAACGCTGAGGCCCAGTGTATTAGATCTTATACTATTAAAAGAGCAATGTACGTTTGTTTGTATGCATATAAGTTCTCGAAAACGGCTCATACAATTTTTTTCAAATTTTAAATAAATTTATATGCTTATATCAATATATATATTTCTGGTCCCAATAGTGAAATTGTGCTAGGTCTCATCTTTGGAAAAATTCGGGTTCTAGTACTTTGCTGATGTACTTTTTTAGTTTTTTCCTTTTTTCTCGAAACTATCTTGAACGATTTCTTTTAAATTTTAAATATTTACTATTTCCGGTATAGAAAACAAATTTCATACAACAAATTCTATATAGAAAATATAGAATTATATATTGTGTTTAAAATATCACAACAAATGACACCTTATTGTTATAATTGACACCTGCTCAGTCCTGAACGAAGGAGGCGATTAGCACACGAAACGTCGACGAGCAATTTGAAATAAAATTGTTTTATTTCTAATCCTGGCTGGTATAACCAGAATCAATAATTTGAGTACTAGTACTTTACTGATGTACTTATTTTTTTTACAATTTTCTTAAAATTGGTAAGAACGATTTCTTTCAAATATATACTTCTTCCTGTAAAGAAAAAAATTATATTAGGTCTCATCTTTGGGAAATTTTGAGTACTAGTACTTCCGTGTACTTTTTTAGTTTTTTCCACTTTTCCGAAATTTTCTTTACTGGTCTCTTTCAGATTTTAAATATTTCCTATTACGATTAATCTCGTCTTTGGGAAACCCCGCATATTAGTATTTTATGTTTTTCAAAATTGCTTGTTTGATACATTTGAATTTAGTACAATGAATAAATGACTTTTCGCCAGCTCTGAGGATGGTTCAAACACGGAACCGAAACGTCAGCTGTGTGAATTAAACGTATAAAGAAATAAACTTGGCTGCATCTCTCATTTCTACCCTCTTATTAATATATCAATCATCTCAGCTATAAATTGTTTTGTATAAATTTTATGTTTTGTTGTCATCACTTGATTTTTGTAGCCTTTTTGATGTATTTAGATTAAAAAAACAAAAAAAAACTTATCTTTCCTTATTGCGTCATGTTCGCTTGCGGCTTCATTTTTATAACCGATGCAGGTGTAACTGTGGGCTGGCGACTGCATTCACGAACTCGTGTCTTTTTTGGTCATTAAATCCTTTTTGTTTCTGATTATAAAAAAAAAAAGACTTTTTTGAGGTTGACTATTATTATTTTTTTTAGTGAAATAATATTGAACAGAATTTTAATTTAACACGTTGACTGCCACGACCCATTCTCAGAATTCCGGTCTAAAAAGCCAATTGCATTTAATCATTTTATATTATTAAAGACTATAATTATATTACATAGTAATCATCAAAAAGCATAGAAAATGTATTTTTTTAAAAAATAGGCCTACGAATTATCTCGTAGTTGGCTTATGTAACAGAAATCTCTTCGCGGAAGCCAACTACGAGTTAATTCGTAACAGACAAGTTTAGACTTGTCGCTTCGCTAAAGCTGAATCAGATATATGTGTTCATATTCGTCAGTAGTATATCAGATATTGTCGAGTGCTTCACATTTACGTCTTTCTTGAGTGTGTTGTTTTATAATTATTGTTAAAATTAAATTATCAAGAAACCAATATGGATAAGAAAAGACCACTGACTGAAAAAAATTTCTGTTCATGTCGCCAACATTGATTTTTGTTCTCTTCCCAGAAGCCATCTATCCATATTAGCACTGATATGCTACGAGCTTTAAGCGTAGCTACGTGACAATAGTGAACATAGTACAATTGCAGATAACTCGAAGTCGGCGTCCTAGCAAAGAACGGAATATACGA
>JAKCPI010020603.1:0-12685 GCA_023213315.1 Euborellia annulipes
GGAGTCAAGGCCTCAGGATCCTCTGAGTATCAACTGAATGGGGTGTTTTTCGGATTGGGGAAATGATGTTCTTATACTGGCATAGGTGTCGTTATTCTTTCCCCCATTGTTCCCAAATAGGACGGCAGTGATTGGGGCACTGCAACGTTAGGTGATTAGGATAGGGATTTCCAGAAAAGAATGTCTATTCCTAATTGACTGATGTTCAGGAGAAAAAGAGGATTCTCTATTAACGCGTTTTTTCCGCAAGAAAGATTATCTAAATCTTTCAATCGAAAACCGGTCGTCCACTGGATTCTTGGCCTGAATGTTTCAGTAGAGGGTAGGTTAGAGGCGGAGTGGTGCTCTTTGGATAGGATAGGTGTTGTTTAGCTTTTTTATACATTCCGACCCTCACCATACTCTTACTGAGGCATTCAGGTCCTTGACTCCGGTCTTGTACTTACCGGGATTCGCATCCTAACACCGTTTTTTCTATTTTCATTTCTTCTTCAACTTTACTTGGGTGGGCGCGTTTCACCGTTCCGTTATCGATATCTTTTTTGAAATATAGACTTACCTGTCTATCGGAGTGTTCGTGTTTCGCGATCGTCTCAAGAAAGAAGAGGCTCTCCACTGAAGAGTTAGGTGGCCAACTGAGCCACAGAGGGGATTGGGTGTAGGTTAGATTTTGAAGACAGAAGACTTGGGTTTCTGCGAGTAACTTCTTCAAGGTAACTAATTTTTATTATATATAAAAGGAATTTGAAAAAAACAGCTGTGATTATTAATGAAATATCATTGACAATACTACTAACCAATTATTATATATTTCAAGGATATAAAAAGAGGATGCAGCCAATAATAAAAAGCATCTATTTTGTTAACACTCTTTATTTCGGAACGTTTCGGCTATGATAAAGAAAGCCATCTTCACCCCTCCAAGCTAGAAATATATACATACCTTCATTAAATAATTGTTTTGTTAATAAATCGTCATAATAATAGTTAGCTTGGAGGGCTGAAGATGGCTTTGTTGATCATAGCCGAAACGTTCCGAAATAAAGAGTGTTAACAAAATAGATGCTTTTTATTATTGGCTGCATCCTCTTTTTTATATCATTAATCTAATTGTATAACAGCCAGAATTCGTTATAGGCTACAGTATATTATATATTTCATTTTTCAATTCTCTCAATATTTTTTCCAAATTCCACTTTTAATAATAATAATAATACAGTATTTATTTAATATTTATAATTTTCTCCTTTGTTTCAGATGGGTGGTTGGGAGTGGGGGCTGCACTTCGGCGTTTTTTGAATGCAACCAAGTGAATTCTTAGGTACGTAAATATTTAATTAAATCCATTCAAAATAATTACTCAAAGATATAAGAAAAATATTTTCTTTTTTTTAGTCAAGGGCATCATTATAAAAATTTAGAAATATTATTTCTCATCATTCTTAATGCCCTGGTGGCATGAAAATTTCAAGTTAAAATAAATAGAAAAGCATAACAAGAAAACAGTGACTTTGATAAATTGGATCTAAAACGTCAACTCAAATAAATAAATATATTTTTATTTTAATAAATAAAATAAAATATCAAATCTTAAGTAGGCATATTAATTTTTTTTTTTAATCACGCTAATTTCTTGATATTAATTTTTAAATTTTTTTTTTTTTAGGTGACGCATCAAAAAGAATAAACAAACAAAATAAGAAAATATTCGCTCAATTTTCACTATAACATGTCGCCATATTATTCCCTCTAATAAAGTGAAATAATCAAGAAAAATGATATTCAAATATGAACATCAATGAACTTGTTTAGAAATAAAAATGAATATTTGAATCCTGTGAATAGACTCTACCTATTGCTTCATTCTGGTAAACTTGATAGCAATATAAGAATTGGGCAAATTTATCATTGATCCTCAATATCTTAATGAATTTTTTAAAAATCATCTTGCATCAATCAAACTCTACAATCAGCCATAAACTTCACGATTTGCCCAAGATCACTTTTGGAGGATAGGGAGGGCTGTAAGGGGAGATGTGGAGGCCCTTTAAAGAAAAATCAACTTGAGAAACAGGTATGTTGATCTTGGCGTCATTGTTACCCTTTGATAAGTGAGACAGATTCTTAAAGATATCCTTTTTGCAGATTTGACCACTGCAACTGGAATAAGCTGAATTGAAAAGGGAATCCGTCGAATGACCTTCAACTCCTCCTGAAGGTGAATATTTTAGGCTTCTACTGAGCATAATCACATAAACATAGAAATTCATAAATTTAATATCTGTTTTTAATTTTAATTTTTTTTTTTTTTTTTTTAGAATTTGAGAACTTCAGCAAAGGCAGCATCGGCAGCAAAGGTAATTTTTGCCTGGCTTGGGGAGAAGAGGGTGAGTTATGCAAACAGGATTTTTTTAGCCTGCGGCTTCTTGTCGTGAAACGAGAATATCTTTCATTTTAAATCTGTGTTAAGGATTCGTTGTTGTTGTTGTTGTGTTTATCTATAGGTGTCCACTAATCTTGAGCTAGTTCGCTTTGTTTAGATCTCTTGATTTGTTTTTACTTTCTCTTATCTATGTATATATGTAATATATATAGAGAAAGTATTGGATTCATGTCAAAAATTCGATTTTGTTTATATTTACCCTTTTTTTAATGACACCTGTATGATTTTGTTTTGATTTTTTATCAAAATTAACGAAAATTTTCTATTTCTTCTTTGATTATTTCAAAAACTATTCAGTTTTCGGAAAAATGTCAAAGAATAAAAACTTTTTAAAATAGAGTATTTTATCATAATATAATAAAAAAAAATTGAAAATTTCAAAATTTTTGAAAAAACTTATTAGGTAAAGTACTACTTCCAAGTGACGTATTTACTCCAAAAGTTGATAGAAATCTACAATTTTAGTGTAAGGAGCATATACCAAATTTCATCGATCTAGCTGCTTTGGTTTTTAAGCAATCGTGTTCACACACACACCCAGACGTAATTCCAAAAGAATATACGAGAAAGTCTCGGGGAAGTCAATCCCCATATTTTTATTAAACAGTTCTAGTCAATAAATAAATAAATTTATTTCAATCTGCTTAGAGGCACCAGTCCTCGGTGGCTAGGTCCAACAAACAATTCAAATTCAAATACAATAACTACAAATAAAACAAAAAAAACAAAAGAGAAAAAAATAATAATAATAATTTAATTTTTTTAAATCTCTTTTGAAAAGGAATTTCGAATACAATCTAATTCCTAAATCCTTCTTCAAAATGATCGCGATTGCTTCCTGATGACGAAGGCATCTTTCTCAGGTTGTTGTTTTGTTGGGTCTTTTTAGAATTTGTTGAGTGATGTGCGGCCTGTCACACCGATTTTTTTTATGCTAAGCCACCATTTGGTTTCCTGCCTTTTCGGTAAATGTATCGAGAGTACCTCGACAAATAACCTTGCGATATTGAACTCTTAGCTTTAAATACAGTATCATTGAAAATAAAAAAAATTTAATAAGATTTAAATTTTCGACCGTTGCACAGTGGTCTAGATTGAAAAAAAAGTTGGCCAAAAGTCGAAAAAAATAATAGTCACAGAATGAGTTTTTTTTTTTTTTTTTTTTTTTTAAACACTCACACTTTTTTCTCATTCACACTCACACTCACTCACACATTCACACAGTCTTTTCGGCAACTAGGGCCATATAAGACTTTTTACGATATCCGTTATTGATAAATATAAATATATGGGGTCCAGGCATTCTTATTTAAGCCATTTGGTATCCAATTGGCTTAAATAAAATCATCGGACTGCCTGGGGTCCGAACCCGCGACGTTTGGTATACGAGGTTAGCACGCTAACCTCTACGCCATGCCCCGAGGGCACAGAATGAGTTCAGTCCCATATAATCTTGTAGAGGGATAGTTGGTGCATGTAAATCCAAAAGGAAAGTGAGATATCTTTTATAGTTCAGGCGCTACATGAGTTCAAAGTTAGCGTTTTCGGCAGCGCGCGAGCGACGCGCAGAGGCTCTGAATTATCAATGTTTGTTTAAATGCATATAACTCTTTACTCGAGTGTCCTTTTTCAATTCTGTTTGAAGGGGGGTGTTAAGGAGAGAATGTAGAATATTTACTAATGTACCGTTTTCATTAATTTCTACTCGTCTTTTTTAGAAATCATGTCAAAGTTGCGTTTTAATAATGGATTTTTTTGTAAAACCTTTTTCCTTCAAATAGCAAAAAAGTTATGAACCCAGCGGGGCCCACGAAACTGAGATATGGAATATATAGTTTAAGATGTCTTGTAATAGAATCTGCAAAAAAATCCTGCCCCAACTTGCCCCCCGAATTTTGAGGTTAAAAATAAGCGGCGAGAGAGCTTTTTTTTATATTTACCCTATATTCCGTATCTTATTTCAAATTTTTGAAATATTATTATGTAGAATTGTAATTTTTATTATTTTTTAGTTAAATAAGAGCTTATTATATGAGAAAAATATTTTTATTTTAAAGTTAGATAGCATTATGTCTATTTTTGAGCCGCGGCAGGCAGACTCTTGGTTAGCTCTACGAGCTTTTTTTTTTTGAATATTTTTATATAGGGTGTCTAATTGCAAAGTATTATTATATTTTTGAAATATTATTGTGAATAAATATAATTTTTCTTATTTCAATTAAATAAAAGTTATAATATATATTTTTAAGAATAAATATCATCATGACGCCAAAACGGATTGATAAAATAATCTTACTGGTCGACAACTGTTTGAGATTATTCTAAACGATGTGAACTAGGTCTTGTACACGTTACTTAAATGTTTGGACCAACATTTTGCATAATTTTATATACCTAACAATTTTTGACGAGTGATCCGCCATATATGATCCGCCACTGCAATTTATTAAATTATATAAATATTATAAAATTTGTAATCAGCGACATCGAAAACGCTTATATACCAATTTTCAATCAAATCTAAAACTTTTTTCTATTTTTGGCCAACTTTTTTCAATCTAGACCACTGTGCGTTGGTTCTCGTTGATACATTTTGTAAATTAAAATTAAATATACAAATTAAACACTAGGTTATTTGTTTCAAAGGTTTTATTAATTAAAAAATTAACACTTGATACGTATTCCTTGTCATCATCAGAAGTGACATTACATTCTAATACTTGAAAGTAGATACAGCATATAATATATACCCTAGAGGCAGAGGTACCAACTGCAATACATCAAAGTAACAAGAATATGTTGCCAACATAACTCAATATGAATTTAATTAATATATTATATTATCTTCCACATTCAAATAATAATTTTTTTAAAAGATCCCCGTTACTTAGCATGTGTGAACTTTACGATAACAAATATAAACATATAGACCTTTTCTTTAGACCGCCTAAATCAGTGGATCAGATCTCTGCAAATAAGCCCGTCTCATGACCTGGTGCATGTTCTTGTTCTTGTTTGTACGGTTGTATCAGTGTTCACTGTCCTGTAAATGGTTTACAGCTGTAAGACAGTTTTGGTAAATAAATTAATTAATTAAATTCATATTGAGTTATGTTGGCAACATATTCTTGTTACTTTGATGTATTACAGTTGGTACCACTGCTTCTAGTGTATATATATATATTATATGCTGTATCTACTTTCATGTATTATAATGTAATCACTTCTGATGATGACAAGGAATTGTCGAAATACGTATCAAGCATGGGCGTAGCCAGGGGAGGCAGGGGGGCCGTTGCCCCCCCTGGCTGGTCCTAAAAATTTAAAAAAATATATATATATATATATATTTTTCTAATTGGAATTTTTTTTAACACTCCAATTCACTACATTAATTTAATTTTTTATTTTATTTAAATAAATAATTAATACTCTATGTAGATATTAATTGCAAACCCCCTCTTTCGCCCTAACGAGGAGTTGCCCCCCTAACAAGAAGTCTGGCTACGCCCATGGTATCAAGTGTTAATTTTTTAATTAATAAAACCTTTGAAACAAATAACCTAGTGTTTAATTTGTATATTTAATTTTAATTTACAAAAAAATTTAATTCATAACCTTGCTTCTAGGAGGGCTTCGTCATTTTTGGATGGTTAAATGAATCCTTTTGAAAGATAAAGTGATATGAGAAGGCAAAACATCTTCATTAGTGAGGGAATCATCTCTTATTTGATAACAACTAATTCTTTTTAGCGCTGTGTGTTCAATGCCTGTATAATGAGACCTCGAATAGGCTTTAATTATTCCCTGGCCTGCCCTTGCCAGGTGCAAGTTCATGCTTAGAGGCCCTTCTCTATTTTATGCAAGAAGTGAGGAGAGGGGAGAAGGGGCACCGCACATCACATCCCTGGAATAAATGGTCCAATTATCCCGACGCAACCAGATAGAAGACAATTATTGAAAGTCATAAGCATGCATTCAAATTCTATTTATGTTTTATTGATGAATGAAATATCAACACAAATAAATAAATAAATAATTTCAATATAACGTTGCTATCATTCTTTATATATTATTAGCTCTATTTAATTTAGCAGGTGTTTATATTTGAAGGCGAAATAAAGAATTAAAATATTAATTATTATTATTATTATTGACATAATTCAATAATATATATATAATGCATATTTATAAAACATTTAATTATCATACAAAGATATTACCTTCTGCTCTCGCTATTTAATTTACCACTAACCCCCCCCCCTCCCCCTCTCTATACTCTATTCGTTGAATATAATATCGCAATTTTCATCTCATGATCTATCATCGAAACAAACAACAAATTTTGTTGTTATCCATTCAACTATATGGACCCTGTTACGCATTAGTGTGTCAAGCGCCATCAACCGAGATTTGAGAAAATTAACATTCAAGTTTTTTGTTTTCATTGGATTATATATAATTTTTTTTGTCTATTCTAGTTAACATTAAATATAATTTTTTTTTTTTTTAGGACATATTTCATAAAAAAAATACTATTAATTATAGCATTTGAAACAATATTCCGTGCTTAAGTTATTTTTTATTTTTTGGCGCTTGACACACTAATGCATAACAGGGTCCATTTATAAATATGTATATTTCTGATGATGATGATGATTAATTATTTCTTTCTGTCCTGAAAAGGATTCATTTTAAATTAAATTTCAAACAACTTATCGGCGCCGGGTCATGTCTGTTTCGGTGGTGGCGGACTATCTTCTGCAATCGGTTCATTCGTTAAAATAACTTGCAAGTTCGATCATCTATGAGATTTCGTTCCAATAGGGGTTTATTATTTTTTTGAACTGAAGAGAATCGATTCGAACTGAACGACTACAGACCAAAACAACTCCTATAACAAAAAAATTTACAATTTTACTGGCTAGGTAGTGTGTATGAAAGTAGATGTAGAAAAAATTATTGTTTTGTTTAAGTTCTTTCAAGTACCGAAGGTTAGAGAAAGTTGTGTGTGTGTGCCACCAATTACTCCCTATTTTTTAATCATAGGCTATATTCAATGTTATTATGAAGAAGAATATAATATACTTTAGACAAGTCTAATATATAATATTCTTACGCTTTACTATTTATGAGGAACCGACCGAATATTCGGTTTCGGTTACGGTTTCCTGGTTTCGGCCGTGGTTTCGGTTTCGGCCAATAAGTAGCCGAAACCCGAGTCTGAAAAGATGGGATGAGACTCGCATGCAACAAAAAAGGTCAAATGATTTGCATTTGAGTGAGAAAAAATTTTTCGCCCGATGGAAAGGGGGAAAAAATTAATTTAGTTTCCCTAAAAAAAAGGTAAAATGATATGAATTTTTTATAGGAAATACTAGTTTCGGTTTCGGCCGAAACTAAGATTGAGGCCGAATATTCGGTTTCGGTTTAGTTCTTGATCGCAGAGAATAGTTGAGGTAGAGAGGTCATACCATCCTTGTTAAGGTTTTGGCCAGGTTTTCCTTAACAGCTTAAGGCGAATGTCGGGATGGCTAATGCGACGTTTACTCCTGGTCTCGTGGCGTGAATTTTTTGATAATTGTTTTTTTTTTTTTTTTATTTCTTTCGATGGAAATGCATGAACATGTTGATTGTTAATGGGCATGCATTTCTATTTATTTATTTATTTTATTTTATTATTATTTTTTTTTCTTTTTCCCTTTTGTTTTGTTTTGTTGTATTTGTTATTGTTTTTAAATTTGTATTGTGTTTGTTGGACCTAGCCACCGAGGACTGGTGCCTCTAAGCGGGTCGTAATAAATTTATTTATTTATTTATTTATTTAAAAAAAGAAAATCTTGTTTCGCCCGGATCCTAAGACGCCCCTTTGATATAGGCATCCAATGCATCTTCCCTAGAAAGACTTTGCCTAACTTGAAGGCGCTCTCGTTCAGTGGCGCCTTGCGTGGCGTTTGTAGAACTAATTGCATTTCGCAAAATTTCAAAATAGATTTTTAAATTTCCTTCTGAAATTGGTTGTTTGCAATCTCCGGTAAACTAGGGCTTTTTTTTTTTAAACACTCACTCTTTTTTCCTATTCACACTCACACTCGGTAACTTAGGCCATATAAGACTTCAGCGATAACCGTTATTTATTAAAATATATATTGGGGGGTCCAAGCATTCTTCGGACTGCCTGGGCTCCGAACCCGTGACCCTTGGTATACCCCTACACCAAGCCCGAGGGCATTAGACTAGGGCTATATCAAATGGTTAGAAAATGTGTGATTAAAATTGACTTCAAGTCATCTAACTTGTAAATGGGATTCAGACTTTATTGACTTTATTTTAAAGTTAAAGAACATAAAAAGTGCTAAAGTTGATTATGAAAATGCCCCCATTCCTATTTTTCCTTGACCGCTATACACTTGATTTACAAATTATTGTATTTATAAACGGAATTTGTATCTTCTAAATTTAATTTAACTTGATTAATCTTTGTATTAAATGTATCTAGGTTTATATTAGTTTGTTTTTAATTATCCGCTTCGCCAGGAGGTGACAAGAAGAGAGAGTAGCTCGAAATTAAATGGAGAAATTGCTTTGCAGGGCTCTTGCCTTGGCTGCTCAGCCCCCTTCAATTAGCAGATCATCGCCTTTGCTTACTTATTGAGCCATCCAATTCCTTCAATATATACGCTTGAATAACGACGCAGAAAAAAATTTAATTAAACAAGACTCTGATTAAAAATTAAAACAAAAAAAAAAAAGCGAAAGATTAAAGGATTTATAAACAAAAATCCACAAGAGATAAACATTTATTTAATTTTGAATAAATTAATGAAAATTTGATAAACGCTTTGTGAGATAATGATATGAAAATAGACCTTTAAATAATAAAAGATATCGTCTAAAATGGAATAGTTAAATATTAGAGCATACTTTGGAGATGAAATGACTAACAAAAAAAAAAATGATGCGTTTAAAAATTTAATCATTCCTTTTTTTACTCTTATATCAATATACATATAAAACATTCAAGTTCCATTTTGAAAGATGATTACATGGATAAAATCTCTTTTTTTTCGAGGTGCAGTGAATTTTTGATCAATCATAAATAATAATATCAAGCAAAGTTGCAATTTTTATTTAAATTTATTCACTTGAGTGAAAGAGAGTCTTTTATTATAAAAAAAAGAAGTAAAAAATTTCATATTCCGTTTGTAATTTTGTAATCTCTGCCATCCATGTCTCTTGAAAAGATATTTTAGATAGATTTGAAAACCTCCATGAAAATAGCCTGGACTTAATTATTCATATTCCACAAAATACACTCTAATTTTAAAATTAAATAAGGGAAAGTAGCCGATTATCGGATAGGCGCCCAATATCGGATACCAAGGTTCTGGCTCTCCTGGATGCTGCAACGAAGCGAACAAAATTGTAACTAGTACCCTCTATCCTATAGGGACGTTGAGTGGGCTTATCTGTTGTCAGTACAAGTTGTGAAAAATATTTGTTTAGTATAGTTGCCTGGAATGGAGTCAGCCAAGGAAAATGAAAAACAAAATTTATTCTGCCGACGTTTCGAGCGCCAGTCACGCTCTTCCTCGGGACCTGTGGCCACAAAACATTTATCAGATTATTATTATTATTATCATTATTGATTCATTCAACAAATACATTGTTAATGTTTGTTAAAATTGTTTAATAATGTCAGCCAATTATTTTGCCATCTATAATACTTGACACTTATACTGTAATTAAAATCATTCAACCTGTATATTAATAATGTTATATATCTCTGTGAGAAAAATTATTATAAATGACAAAAATCTAATAAATGTTTTGTGGCCACAGGTCCCGAGGAAGAGCGTGACGGGCGCTCGAAACGTCGGCAGAATAAAATTTGTTTTTCATTTTCCTTGGCTGACTCCATTCCACGCAACTATATTTAATACTCACAGCCATTATAATAATTTATTATTTGTTTAGTTTTTGAATTTATGAATATTTTGGAGGAGGCACTTCACAGCCATTCTACAACTACTAAAAGTGATATGTTCAAACTGCTATGGTGGTAATTACATTGGAGAAGAACGTTAATTTTAATATATCCTTATATTTTTAGCTAGCTGTTATGGTTTCGAGATTAGGTTCCGTCAAATGTAAGAACGTGTTGGCTCCTATTATCGGATAGTTTCGGGTCCCTAATATCAGATATCCTTAGATAACAGCAGAGTGCATTTATTGTCTTCAACCATACAATCAAGTTAAACACGACCAACACTGGATAAGATGTGAATTGTTCTGGATCAGATGAGAAAGGATGGAAAACTTTTCACAGTGAGCATTGCTCTTCAAAAAACTCACAGCACAGTATTCGGATCTTCTCTAATTTTATATCTCTTAATAAACTTTTTTTCCACTGCTTTTTCTCAATTGATATTTTCATGGCTTATTTCACTATTCGATATTCGGATATCCCATCATCCGATATTAGGCGCTCATTTTTCAAAAGTGTAAAATGTAAATTTAAAAAAAAAAATTAACGTGATTGAAATATTGCTTCTAGATTGTTTTGTCTAGTACATTGGTTCCCAACATTTTTTGATGTGCGGCCCACTTTTTCCGTAAAAAAAACGCTGAGGCCCAGTGTATAGATCTTATACTATTAAAAGAGCAATGTACGTTTGTTTGTATGCATATAAGTTCTCGAAAACGGCTCATACAATTTTTTTCAAATTTTAAATAAATTTATATGCTTATATCAATATATATATTTCTGGTCCCAATATGAAATTGTACTAGGTCTCATCTTTCGGGTTCTAGTACTTTGCTGATGTACTTTTTTAGTTTTTTCCTTTTTTCTCGAAACTATCTTGAACGATTTCTTTCAAATTTTAAATATTTACTATTTCCGGTATAGAAAACAAATTTCATACAACAAATTCTATATAGAAAATATAGAATCATATATTGTGTTTAAAATATCACAACAAATGACACCTTATTGTTATAATTGACACCTGCTCAGGCCTGAACGAAGGGGGCGATTAGCACACGAAACATCGACGAGCAATTTGAAATAAAATTGTTTTATTTCTAATCCTGGCTGATCTACCCAGAATCAATTAATTTGAGTACTAGTACTTTACTGATGTACTTATTTTTTTAATTTTTTTACAATTTTCTTAAAATTGGTATGAACTATTTCTTTCAAATAAGCTTATATACTTCTTCCTGTAAAGAAAACAAATTATATTAGGTCTCATCTTTGGGAAATTTTGAGTACTAGTACTTTACCGGTGTACTTTTTTAGTTTTTTTCCACTTTTCTCGAAATTTCCTTTATCGGTCTCTTTCAAATTTTAAATATTTCCTATTACGATTAATCTCGTCTTTGGGAAACCCCGCATATTAGTATTTTACTGTATTTTCAAAAATTCGCTTTCTTTGATATATTTGAAATTTTAAGTACCAATATGAATCATAATGACTTTTCGCCAGCTCTGAGGATGGTTCAAACACGGAACCGAAACATCAGCTGTGTGAATTAAACGTATAAAGAAATAAACTTGGCTGCATCTCTCATTTCTACCCTCTTATTAATATATCAATCATCTCATCTATAAATTGTTTTGTATAAATTTTATGTTTTGTTGTCATCACTTGATTTTTGTAGCCTCTTTGATGTATTTAGATTAAAAAACAAAACAACTTATCTTTCCTTATTGCGTCATGTTCGCTTGCGGCTTCATTTTTATAACCGATGCAGGTGTAACTGTGGGCTGGCGACTGCATTCACGAACTCGTGTCTTTTTTGGTCATTAAATCCTTTTTGTTTCTGATTATAAAAAAAAAGACATTTTTGAGGTTGACTATTATTATGTTTTTAGTGAAATAATTAATATTGAACAGAATTTTAATTTAATTTCAAGACTATAAGAATAATAAAAAAAAAGTTTTAAAATTAAAGAGTGCGGGTTTATTAAACGGTTAAATTAAAAAAATATTTTTTTTTTCTTTAATTAATATGCTTATCAAAAAGGATGTATAAAAATCTGGTGTGACTGGCGCACAGAACACAATTTTCTCTTACCTTCGGTAATCGAAAGTTCTTGTCACACCAGATTTTTTGTGTCTACATATATTTAGTTTCTCGTTTACTCGTAATCCAAAAAATCACGTTCTTTCTCACTGATATGATTTTTTTCAGTACGTTTTTTCGAATTATAAATCACAATTCTTTTTTACTTTC
>JAKCPI010020604.1:0-16027 GCA_023213315.1 Euborellia annulipes
TGTGCAGGATGTTTATATTATCCTGGCATCTTTATTACCATATTCGTCGAATTTATCCGTTACCTATCAATGAAAGAAATCTTTCTTATTTATCTCTGAATTTTATATCATTTATCCAATTGCTTATTAATACTAATTAAATTTTCAAAATCTCGCGCACAACACCTTTGATTTAGGTTTGAATGAATACTGACTTGATAATTTAAAAATTTAGTACATTATTTATGTAACACATTTACCTTACATTAGGCAATAATTATATAAAGAAAATAGATAGTCAAAATTTTTTTTTTAATTAAATCAATTTCCCAAATATAAAGTATTATTAAACAATTTTTCTTTATAAAATATTATTGAAGATCAATGTCCACTGGGGCTTAAAACCATCCTCCTACCATAACTCTCTTGAAAAATATACCTTAAATAGAATAAATTTATTTATTATATTATTTTTTTTATTTTTCAGATGGCAAACAGCGTAAGAAGAGTCATCATCAGCCTTCACGTCTCATGTACCTGCTAGCTGCTCCTGTCTTCAGAGCTCAAACTGCGCTTCCAGCACCTGCAGTACAACTAAGGCTTGTAAATTTTTATTAGCGGGGCGCAGAGCTAGATATATTTAGGGTTTTTCAAAATTTCTTTTTCTTTTGATTCGACTTCAATAACTTATTTAAGATAGATTAAAAAATAAAAATAGGATGTATTAATATTTTCTTTCTCCATTCCAGGATCCCTAATTTAACCATTTTTTTCAGAGCCCCAATTCATCGATTGAAGACATCGTGGGATAACAATGGAACAAAATTGTGTGCATGTAAGTAGGGTCTTGTAAAATTTGTATTCTAATACGAATGCAAATTAAAACATCCACCGTGGGACATCATCTTCATGAGACAAAACAAAGTGTTTAGCTTTTAGGTTTGTCAGTCATAGGAAGGATATGTGTATTGGGGTATCTCTTCATCTCTTTCTATCTTTTTTCTTTTTCAGCTTAATTTAAATGTTAAATACACATAATCCTTTAAGTTAGATATACTACATTATATAGAATCTAGGGGGAGATAAAACATTTCTGCGCTCACGCTTTCTTTCTTTTTTTTTGGGGGGGGGGTCTAGGCCTCAGGATCCTCTGAGTATCAACTGAATGTTTTTCGATTGGGGAATGATGTTCTTATACTGGCATAGGTGTCGTTATTCTTTCCCCATTGTTCCCAAATAGGACGGCAGTGATTGGGGCACTGCAACGTTAGGTGATTAGGATAGGGATTTCCAGAAAAGAATGTCTATTCCCTAATTGACTGATGTTCAGGAGAAAAAGAGGATTCTCTATTAACGCGTTTTTTGCAAGAAAGATTATCTAAATCTTTCAATCGAAAACCGGTCGTCCACTGGATTCTTGGCCTGAATGTTTTAGTAGAGGGTAGGCTAGAGGCGGAGTGGTGCGCTTTGGATAGGATAGGTGTTGTTTAGCTTTTTTATACATTCCGACCCTCACCATACTCTTACTGAGGCATTCAGGTCCTTGACTCCGGTCTTGTACTTACCGGGATTCGCATCCTAACACCGTTTTTTCTATTTTCATTTCTTCTTCAACTTTACTTGGGTGGGCGCGTTTCACCGTTCCGTTATCGATATCTTTTTTGAAATATAGACTTACCTGTCTATCGGGAGTGTTCGTGTTTCGCGATCGTCTCAAGAAAGAAGAGGCTCTCCACTGAAGAGTTAGGTGGCCAACTGAGCCACAGAGGGGATTGGGTGTAGGTTAGATTTTGAAGACAGAAGACTTGGGTTTCTGCGAGTACTTCTTCAAGGTAACTAATTTTTATTATATATAAAAGGAATTTGAAAAAAACAGCTGTGATTATTAATGAAATATCATTGACAATACTACTAACCAATTATTATATATTTCAAGGATATAAAAAGAGGATGCAGCCAATAATAAAAAGCATCTATTTTGTTAACACTCTTTATTTCGGAACGTTTCGGCTATGATAAAGAAAGCCATCTTCACCCCTCCAAGCTAGAAATATATACATACCTTCATTAAATAATTGTTTTGTTAATAAATCGTCATAATAATAGTTAGCTTGGAGGGCTGAAGATGGCTTTGTTGATCATAGCCGAAACGTTCCGAAATAAAGAGTGTTAACAAAATAGATGCTTTTTATTATTGGCTGCATCCTCTTTTTATATCATTAATCTAATTGTATAACAGCCAGAATTCGTTATAGGCTACAGTATATTATATATTTCATTTTTCAATTCTCTCAATATTTTTTCCAAATTCCACTTTTAATAATAATAATAATACAGTATTTATTTAATATTTATAATTTTCTCCTTTGTTTCAGATGGGTGGTTGGGAGTGGGGGCTGCACTTCGGCGTTCTTCGAATGCAACCAAGTGAATTCTTAGGTACGTAAATATTTAATTAAATCCATTCAAAATAATTACTCAAAGATATAAGAAAAATATTTTCTTTTTTTTTAGTCAAGGGCATCATTATAAAAATTTAGAAATATTATTTCTCATCATTCTTAATGCCGTGGTGGCATGAAAATTTCAAGTTAAAATAAATAGAAAAGCATAACAAGAAAACAGTGACTTTGATAAATTGGATCTAAAACGTCAACTCAAATAAATAAATATATTTTTATTTTAATAAATAAAATAAAATATCAAATCTTAAGTAGGCATATTAATTTTTTTTTTTTAATCACGCTAATTTCTTGATATTAATTTTAAAATTTTTTTTTTTTTTTTAGGTGACACATCAAAAAGAATAAACAAACAAAATAAGAAAATATTCGCTCAATTTTCACTATAACATGTCGCCATATTATTCCCTCTAATAAAGTGAAATAATTAAGAAAAATGATATTCAAATATGAACATCAATGAACTTGTTTAGAAATAAAAATGAATATTTGAATCCTGTGAATAGACTCTACCTATTGCTTCATTCTGGTAAACTTGATAGCAATATAAGAATTGGGCAAATTTATCATTGATCCTCAATATCTTAATGAATTTTTAAAAATCATCTTGCATCAATCAAACTCTACAATCAGCCATAAACTTCACGATTTGCCCAAGATCACTTTTGGAGGATAGGGAGGGCTGTAAGGGGAGATGTGGAGGCCCTTTAAAGAAAAATCAACTTGAGAAACAGGTATGTTGATCTTGGCGTCATTGTTACCCTTTGATAAGTGAGACAGATTCTTAAAGATATCCTTTTTGCAGATTTGACCACTGCAACTGGAATAAGCTGAATTGAAAAGGGAATCCGTCGAATGACCTTCAACTCCTCCTGAAGGTGAATATTTTAGGCTTCTACTGAGCATAATCACATAAACATAGAAATTCATAAATTTAATATCTGTTTTTAATTTTAATTTTTTTTTTTTTTTTAGAATTTGAGAACTTCAGCAAAGGCAGCATCGGCAGCAAAGGTAATTTTTGCCTGGCTTGGGGAGAAGAGGGTGAGTTATGCAAACAGGATTTTTTAGCCTGCGGCTTCTTGTCGTGAAACGAGAATATCTTTCATTTTAAATCTGTGTTAAGGATTCGTTGTTGTTGTTGTTGTGTTTATCTATAGGTGTCCACTAATCTTGAGCTAGTTCGCTTTGTTTAGATCTCTTGATTTGTTTTTACTTTCTCTTATCTATGTATATCTATCTATATAAATAAAAATGTAAATGTTCGTTTGTGTGTGGCCGATGATCTCCGAAAGTACTGGACCGATTGCTTTGAAATTTTGGCACAACCTTCCATGTGATTATGAGCGTGTTTTTATATACTTTTATTAAAAATCTTTTTTTCTTTATCTAAAAAATTAGGATTTAAGGTCTTTTTAACATACTTTTCTTTGAAATATTTATATTTCATTACCATGGCAACCATTTCTAATATTTATATTTTGTTACCATGGCACCCATTTCCATTTAAGGGTTTTAATCTTTAGGCTATATATACATATATTTTTTTAATTAAATATGTACCGATGGCTAATACGCTGATTCTTCCAAGCCACCCACCCGAGGTTTCGCCGTGCCGTGCTTTGGCATTGAGTAACAGCAAGGATCTTGGTACTGCTATTCTGTGTTGCCAGGGCTCCCAGGGAGCTAAAATGAAGCAACAATAAACTATGCCGAGAGGGGGGGGGGGGGCTGGCAACTGTTTAGAGCAATAGACACCCAAATCATTGCAGTTAGATAATGCAAAGCGCGGTGAACCATAGGGCGAGGAATCAGGAATCAGCGTGTTGAACTTCCTCGGTAGCCATCGGTCTCAACCAATTTTTTTTTTATCTACACATACAGTATATACCAGGTATATATAGACAACTAAATGGCCTGAGGAATCGAGAGGGCAAATATAAAGAAAAGGAGCACGAAAATAGAAACAATAATAATTACGGATCTGAAGTTTAACCAGAAGTCGGCTTACCGCAAATAATAGAACATTGCCGAAGTACTCTTAAGGTAGGAAAGTGGGAGAAAATCTTAACCCAGAGACACAAAGGGCCCAATTTGAGGTGGCCTAAGTGCCTTAAAAATGGGGATGACTCCTACTTGATAAACCCGGGACCTGCCGAGAGGTCTGGGTCGGGTAGCTGGGAAAGAGCAGCAAATAAAATTCATCCAACATGAATTTAAAAATATATAAAGTTGAATCCTCGATTAAGTTATTAGAAAATAGAAGCAACAATAAAGGATAGAAGAAAGAAGAAAATAAAATAGCAACGCCCACGGGGCGTGGTGTAGAGGTTAGCGTGCTAACCTCATATACCAAACGTCGCGGGTTCGGACCCCAGGCAGTCCGATGATTTTATTTAAGCCATCTGGATACCAGATGGCTTAAATAAAAATGCCTGGACCCTAATATATATAAATTCATAAATAACGGTTATCGTAAATGTCTTATATGGCCTGAGCTGCCGAAAAGACAGTGTGAATGTGTGTGTGAGTGTGAGTGTGAATGAGAAAAAAAAAGTGTGAATGTTTAAAAAAAAAAAAAAAAAAAAAAAAAAAAAAAAAATAGCAACGGCCAGGAAAGCTGAATCTTCGATTAAGTTACTGCCGATTCTCAGCAACTAGGATGACATGTCACGAGGCCGCTTAGGGGTCGTCCACATATTACGTATCGCGATAGGGAGGGAGGGGTCTGTCTGGCCAAAACGTTACTAATTGTGACATGGGGGACCCGGGGGTTTCTCTAAGTGTGACATAACAATTCAAAATTTAAAAAAAAAAGTTCGAATGATTTTCACAACAGGGGAAAATGGAGTGATTATTTGAGTCACGAGGGAAAATTTACTAAAAGAAAAAAAAGGTAAAATGATATGAATTTTGTAAAAGAAATTTTTTCGGGGGAGGGGGGTAGTTCTGTGTTGTGACATAATATTTGTAGGGGGGTTTGTTTGTATATGACTAAATGTGACAGGGAGGGGGGGGACTAGAAAATCGTCAAAAAAGTCTTTATGTAATATGTGGACGACCCCTAATGAGTAAATGTGGAACGTGGTCCGAGACTGGTAGGGTTGATGGACGCAGAAAGGACCACCACCAGTGACGCAAACACTTACGGGGACAGCTACTAATATTATTCAGAGACGCCGCCCGCCAGGGTCTAGCGTGGTAGGGTTGCCGGAGGCAACCCTACCGCAGCTAGTATGTAATATATATAGAGAAAGTATTGGATTCATGTCAAAAATTCGATTTTGTTTATATTTACCCTTTTTTTAATGACACCTGTATGATTTTGTTTTGATTTTTTATCAAAATTAACGAAAATTTTCTATTTCTTCTTTGATTATTTCAAAAACTATTCAGTTTTCGGAAAAATGTCAAAGAATAAAAACTTTTTAAAATAGAGTATTTTATCATAATATAACAAAAAAAATTGAAAATTTCAAAATTTTTGAAAAAACTTATTAGGTAAAGTACTACTTCCAAGTGACGTATTTACTCCAAAAGTTGATAGAAATCTACAATTTTAGTGTAAGGAGCATATACCAAATTTCATCGATATAGCTGCTTTGGTTTTTAAGCAATCGTGTTCACACACACACCCAGACGTAATTCCAAAAGAATATACGAGAAAGTCTCGGGGAAGTCAATCCCCATATTTTTTTATTAAACAGTTCTAGTCAATAAATAAATAAATTTATTTCAATCTGCTTAGAGGCACCAGTCCTCGGTGGCTAGGTCCAACAAACAATTCAAATTCAAATACAATAACTACAAATAAAACAAAAAAACAAAAGAGAAAAAAATAATAATAATAATTTAATTTTTTTAAATCTCTTTTGAAAAGGAATTTCGAATACAATCTAATTCCTAAATCCTTCTTCAAAATGATCGCGATTGCTTCCTGATGACGAAGGCATCTTTCTCTGGTTGTTGTTTTGTTGGGTCTTTTTAGAATTTGTTGAGTGATGTGCGGCCTGTCACACCGATTTTTTTTATGCTAAGCCACCATTTGGTTTCCTGCCTTTTCGGTAAATGTATCGAGAGTACCTCGACAAATAACCTTGCGATATTGAACTCTTAGCTTTAAATACAGTATCATTGAAAATAAAAAAAATTTAATAAGATTTAAATTTTCGACCGTTGCACAGTGGTCTAGATTGAAAAAAAGTTGGCCAAAAGTCGAAAAAAATAATAGTCACAGAATGAGTTTTTTTTTTTTTTTTTTTTTTTTTTAAACACTCACACTTTTTCTCATTCACACTCACACTCACTCACACATTCACACAGTCTTTTCGGCAACTAGGGCCATATAAGACTTTTTACGATATCCGTTATTGATAAATATAAATATATGGGGTCCAGGCATTCTTATTTAAGCCATTTGGTATCCAATTGGCTTAAATAAAATCATCGGACTGCCTGGGGTCCGAACCCGCGACGTTTGGTATACGAGGTTAGCACGCTAACCTCTACGCCATGCCCCGAGGGCACAGAATGAGTTCAGTCCCATATAATCTTGTAGAGGGATAGTTGGTGCATGTAAATCCAAAAGGAAAGTGAGATATCTTTTATAGTTCAGGCGCTACATGAGTTCAAAGTTAGCGTTTTCGGCAGCGCGCGAGCGACGCGCAGAGGCTCTGAATTATCAATGTTTGTTTAAATGCATATAACTCTTTACTCGAGTGTCCTTTTTCAATTCTGTTTGAAGGGGGGTGTTAAGGAGAGAATGTAGAATATTTACTAATGTACCGTTTTCATTAATTTCTACTCGCCTTTTTTAGAAATCATGTCAAAGTTGCGTTTTAATAATGGATTTTTTTGTAAAACCTTTTTCCTTCAAATAGCAAAAAAGTTATGAACCCAGCGGGGCCCACGAAACTGAGATATGGAATATATAGTTTAAGATGTCTTGTAATAGAATCTGCAAAAAAATCCTGCCCCAACTTGCCCCCCGAATTTTGAGGTTAAAAATAAGCGGCGAGAGAGCTTTTTTTTATATTTACCCTATATGCCGTATCTTATTTCAAATTTTTGAAATATTATTATGTAGAATTGTAATTTTTATTATTTTTTAGTTAAATAAGAGCTTATTATATGAGAAAAATATTTTTATTTTAAAGTTAGATAGCATTATGTCTATTTTTGAGCCGCGGCAGGCAGACTCTTGGTTACTCTACGAGCTTTTTTTTTTTGAATATTTTTATATAGGGTGTCTAATTGCAAAGTATTATTATATTTTTGAAATATTATTGTGAATAAATATAATTTTTCTTATTTCAATTAAATAAAAGTTATAATATATATTTTTAAGAATAAATATCATCATGACGCCAAAACGGATTGATAAAATAATCTTACTGGTCGACAACTGTTTGAGATTATTCTAAACGATGTGAACTAGGTCTTGTACACGTTACTTAAATGTTTGGACCAACATTTTGCATAATTTTATATACCTAACAATTTTTGACGAGTGATCCGCCATATATGATCCGCCACTGCAATTTATTAAATTATATAAATATTATAAAATTTGTAATCAGCGACATCGAAAACGCTTATATACCAATTTTCAATCAAATCTAAAACTTTTTTCTATTTTTGGCCAACTTTTTTTCAATCTAGACCACTGTGCGTTGGTTCTCGTTGATACATTTTGTAAATTAAAATTAAATATACAAATTAAACACTAGGTTATTTGTTTCAAAGGTTTTATTAATTAAAAAATTAACACTTGATACGTATTCCTTGTCATCATCAGAAGTGACATTACATTCTAATACTTGAAAGTAGATACAGCATATAATATATACCATGGGGAACATAAACATTTGCACCCTAACAGGTTTGCAAGACGCCTACTAGTTAGGCAGCCCAATCGACTCACCACTACATATGCAGTGTCTGTGTGAATTTACCTGAGCTAGAGTTCTGAGGGTCTTTTATGATAGACCATAAACCAACCCTTTTGAACAATCTATATAGCGATATAGCGTAGCCTTTTCATATCAAATGAACTTGATCTCAAATTAATAGAATTTCAACATTTTAATTAATCTTATCTTCTTATTTGGAAAAAATTAACTTATTTCACAATTTGAACGAAACTTGTGTCCCAATTTTTAGTAAAATTTTTCCGATATCTATAAACCTTTATACCAGGTAATAATATCTCGGGGCGTTAAAATATTCTTATTTATATTCTTAAAAAAAAAAACTGTTATTTCGGATTTTTGTAACGAGAGGTCTTACAACATAGAATGTGGCATGTTCAGACAATAGATAAAATTTAAATAAAATAAGAGAAAGTAAAAATTTGCGAATTCTTCTTTCTATCTCGCAATGCAAGAAGCCAGATCGATGAAATTTAATAAATAATTCTTGCCCTAAAATTGGAGATCTGTTTCAAATTTTGTAGTAAATACTTCAACCGGAAGTAGGCCTACTTTACCTAAGATTATAGAAGTATTTTAAAAATGTAATATTTTTAGTAAAGAAAGTGAGAAAGAAATGCACTTCTCTTTTGAGTAGCAAAGTGGCGAAAATATATTTCAATTCTTTGCTATCGATTCTGGCCTATTAATTTGTTGCCCGTCTATTTAAATGTATGGTATATGTTTATAAAACTTTCAAACCCTTCTTACCAAGAATGGAATTAGGCCACTTTCAAAATTAATAACCAGATTAAAATATTTTTAAAAGGTAATTTTTATAATCTTAGGTAAAGTACTAACTACTTCCGGTTGAAGTATTGTAATTACTCCAAAATTTGAAACAGATATACAATTTTAGGGTAAGAATTATTTACTAAATTTCACCGATCTGGCTACTTGCATTGCGAGATAGAGAGAGGAATTCGCAAATTTTTATTTAAAATGTATCTATTTTCCAAAGGGATGGTTTATGGCTTCTTCATAAAATACCCTCAGAACCCTAGCTCAGGTAAATTCACACAGACACTGCATATGTAGTGGTGAGTCGATTGGGCTGCCTAACTAGTAGGCGTCTCGCAAACCTGTTAGGGTGCAAATGTTTATGTTCCCCATGGTATATACACTAGAGGCAGAGGTACCAACTGCAATACATCAAAGTAACAAGAATATGTTGCCAACATAACTCAATATGAATTTAATTAATATATTATATTATCTTCCACATTCAAATAATAATTTTTTTAAAAGATCCCCGTTACTTAGCATGTGTGAACTTTACGATAACAAATATAAACATATAGACCTTTTCTTTAGACCGCCTAAATCAGTGGATCAGATCTCTGCAAATAAGCCCGTCTCATGACCTGGTGCATGTTCTTGTTCTTGTTTGTACGGTTGTATCAGTGTTCACTGTCCTGTAAATGGTTTACAGCTGTAAGACAGTTTTGGTAAATAAATTAATTAATTAAATTCATATTGAGTTATGTTGGCAACATATTCTTGTTACTTTGATGTATTACAGTTGGTACCACTGCTTCTAGTGTATATATATATATTATATGCTGTATCTACTTTCATGTATTATAATGTAATCACTTCTGATGATGACAAGGAATTGTCGAAATACGTATCAAGTGTTAATTTTTTAATTAATAAAACCTTTGAAACAAATAACCTAGTGTTTAATTTGTATATTTAATTTTAATTTACAAAAAAAATTTAATTCATAACCTTGCTTCTAGGAGGGCTTCGTCATTTTTGGATGGTTAAATGAATCCTTTTGAAAGATAAAGTTATATGAGAAGGCAAAACATCTTCATTAGTGAGGGAATCATCTCTTATTTGATAACAACTAATTCTTTTTAGCGCTGTGTGTTCAATGCCTGTATAATGAGACCTCGAATAGGCTTTAATTATTCCCTGGCCTGGCCTTGCCAGGTGCAAGTTCATGCTTAGAGGCCCTTCTCTATTTTATGCAAGGAGTGAGGAGATGGGAGAGGGGGCACCGCACATCACATCCCTGGAATAAATGGTCCAATTATCCCGACGCAACCAGATAGAAGACAATTATTGAAAGTCATAAGCATGCATTCAAATTCTATTTATGTTTTATTGATGAATGAAATATCAACACAAATAAATAAATAAATAATTTCAATATAACGTTGCTATCATTCTTTATATATTATTAGCTCTATTTAATTTAGCAGGTGTTTATATTTGAAGGCGAAATAAAGAATTAAAATATTAATTATTATTTGACATAATTCAATAATATATATATAATACATATTTATAAAATATTTAATTATCATACAAAGATATTCCCTTCTGATCTCGCTATTTAATTTACCACTAACCCCCCCCCCCCCCTCCCCCCTCTCTATACTCTATTCGTTGAATATAATATCGCAATTTTCATCTCATGACCTATCATCGAAACAAGCAACAAATTTTGTTGTTATCCATTCAACTATATGGACCCTGTTATGCATTAGTGTGTCAAGCGCCATCAACCGAGATTTGAGAAAATTAACATTCAAGATTTTTGTTTTCATTGGATTATATATAATTTTTTTTGTCTATTCTAGTTAACATTAAATATAATTTTTTTTTTTTTTTTTTAGGACATATTTCATAAAAAAATACTATTAATTATAGCATTTGAAACAATATTCCGTGCTTAAGTCATTTTTTATTTTTTGGCGCTTGACACACTAATGCATAACAGGGTCCATTTATAAATATGTATATTTCTGATGATGATGATTGATTATTTCTTTCTGTCCTGAAAAGGATTCATTTTAAATTATATTTCAAACAACTTATCGGCGCCGGGTCATGTCTGTTTCGGTGGTGGCGGACTATCTTCTGCAATCGGTTCATTCGTTAAAATAACTTGCAAGTTCGATCATCTATGAGATTTCGTTCCATTAGGGGTTTATTATTATAATTTAACTGAAGAGAATCGATTCGAACTGAACGACTACAGACCAAAACGACTCCTATAACAAAAAAAATTTTACAATTTTACTGGCTAGGTAGTGTGTATGAAAGTAGATGTAGAAAAAATTCTTGTTTTGTTTAAGTTCTTTCAAGTACCGAAGGTTAGAGAAAGTAGGTGTGTGTGCCACCAATTACTCCATATTTTTTAATCATAGGCTATATTCAATGTTATTATGAAGAAGAATATAATAGGCCTATATTGGATTGGCACTCTAGACAAGTCTAAAATATAATATTCATACGCTTTACTATTTATGAGGAACCGACCGAATATTCGGTTTCGGTTACGGTTTCGGCCGAAACTAAGATTGAGGTCGAATATTCGGTTTCGGTTTCGGTTGAAAATCTTGTTTCGCCCGGATCCTAAGACGCCCCTTTGAAATAGGCATCCAATGCATCTTCCCTAGAAAGACTTTGCCTAACTTGAAGGCGCTCTCGTTCAGTGGCGCCTTGCGTGGCGTTTGTAGAACTAATTGCATTTCGCAAAACTTCAAAATAGATTTTTAAATTTCCTTCTGAAATTGGTTGTTTGCAATCTCCGGTAAACTAGGGCTTTTTTTTTTAAAACACTCACTCTTTTTTCCCATTCACACTCACACTCGGTAACTTAGGCCATATAAGACTTCAGCGATAACCGTTATTTATTAAAATATATATTGGGGGTCCAAGCATTCTTCGGACTGCCTGGGCTCCGAACCCGTGACCCTTGGTATACCCCTACACCAAGCCCGAGGGCATTAGACTAGGGCTATATCAAATGGATAGAAAATGTGTGATTAAAATTGACTTCAAGTCATCTAACTTGTAAATGGGATTCAGGCTTTATTGACTTTAATTTAAAGTTAAAGAACATAAAAAGTGCTAAAGTTGATTATGAAAATGCCCCCATTCCTATTTTTCCTTGACCGCTCTACACTTGATTTACAAATTATTGTATTTATAAACGGAATTTGTATCTTCTAAATTTAATTTAACTTGATTAATCTTTGTATTAAATGTATCTAGGTTTATATTAGTTTGTTTTTAATTATCCGCTTCGCCAGGAGGTGACAAGAAGAGAGAGTAGCTCGAAATTAAATGGAGAAATTGCTTTGCAGGGCTCTTGCCTTGGCTGCTCAGCTCCCTTCAATTAGCAGATCATCGCCTTTGCTTACTTATTGAGCCATCCAATTCCTTCAATATATACGCTTGAATAACGACGCAGAAAAAAAATTTAATTAAACAAGACTCTGATTAAAAATTAAAACAAAAAAAAAAAAAAAGCGAAAGATTAAAGGATTTATAAACAAAAATCCACAAGAGATAAACATTTATTTAATTTTGAATAAATTAATGAAAATTTGATAAACGCTTTGTGAGATAATGATATGAAAATAGACCTTTAAATAATAAAAGATATCGTCTAAAATGGAATAGTTAAATATTAGAGCATATTTTGGAGATGAAATGACTAACAAAAAAAAAAAATGATGCGTTTAAAAATTTAATCATTCCTTTTTTTACTCTTATATCAATATACATATAAAACATTCAAGTTCCATTTTGAAAGATGATTACATGGATAAAATCTCTTTTTTTTCGAGGTGCAGTGAATTTTTGATCAATCATAAATAATAATATCAAGCAAAGTTGCAATTTTTATTTAAATTTATTCACTTGAGTGAAAGAGAGTCTTTTATATATATAAAAAAAAAAGAAGTAAAAAATTTCATATTCCGTTTGTAATTTTGTAATCTCTGCCATCCATGTCTCTTGAAAAGATATTTTAGATAGATTTGAAAACCTCCATGAAAATAGCCTGGACTTAATTATTCATACTCCACAAAATACACTCTAATTTTAAAATTAAATAAGGGAAAGTAGCCGATTATCGGATAGGCGCCCAATATCGGATACCAAGGTTCTGGCTCTCCTGGATGCTGCAACGAAGCGAACAAAATTGTACTGTACCTAGTACCTCTAGGTTCCTCTATCCTATAGGGACGTTGAGTGGACTTTTCTGTTGTCAGTACAAGTTGTGAAAAATATTTGTTTAGTATAGTTGCCTGGAATGGAGTCAGCCAAGGAAAATGAAAAACAAAATTTATTCTGCCGACGTTTCGAACGCCAGTCACGCTCTTCCTCGGGACCTGTGGCCACAAAACATTTATTAGATTATTATTATTATTATCATTATTGATTCATTCAACAAATACATTGTTAATGTTTGTTAAAATTGTTTAATAATGTCAGCCAATTATTTTGCCATCTATAATACTTGACACTTATACTGTAATTAAAATCATTCAACCTGTATATTAATAATGTTATATATCTCTGTGAGAAAAATTATTATAAATGACAAAAATCTAATAAATGTTTTGTGGCCACAGGTCCCGAGGAAGAGCGTGACGGGCGCTCGAAACGTCGGCAGAATATATTTTGTTTTTCATTTTCCTTGGCTGACTCCATTCCACGCAACTATATTTAATACTCACAGCCATTATAATAATTTATTATTTGTTTAGTTTTTGAATTTATGAATATTTTGGAGGAGTCACTTCACAGCCATTCTACAACTACTAAAAGTGATATGTTCAAACTGCTATGGTGGTAATTACATTGGAGAAGAACGTTAATTTTAATATATCCTTATATTTTTAGCTAGCTGTTATGGTTTCGAGATTAGGTTCCGTCAAATGTAAGAACGTGTTGGCTCCTATTATCGGATAGTTTCGGGTCCCTAATATCAGATATCCTTAGATAACAGCAGAGTGCATTTATTGTCTTCAACCATACAATCAAGTTAAACACGACCAACACTGGATAAGATGTGAATTGTTCTGGATCAGATGAGAAAGGATGGAAAACTTTTCACAGTGAGCATTGCTCTTCAAAAAACTCACAGCACAGTATTCGGATCTTCTCTAATTTTATATCTCTTAATAAACTTTTTTTCCACTGCTTTTTCTCAAATGATATTTTCATGGCTTATTTCACTATTCGATATTCGGATATCCCATCATCCGATATTAGGCGCTCATTTTTCAAAAGTGTAAAATGTAAATTTAAAAAAAAAATTAACGTGATTGAAATATTGCTTCTAGATTGTTTTGTCTAGTACATTGGTTCCCAACATTTTTTGATGTGCGGCCCACTTTTTCCGTAAAAAACGCTGAGGCCCAGTGTATTAATCTTATACTATTAAAAGAGCAATGTACGTTTGTTTGTATGCATATAAGTTCTCGAAAACGGCTCATACAATTTTTTTCAAATTTTAAATAAATTTATATGCTTATATCAATATATATATTTCTGGTCCCAATAGTAAATTGTGCTAGGTCTCATCTTTGGAAAAATTCGGGTTCTAGTACTTTACTGATGTACTTTTTTAGTTTTTTCCTTTTTTCTCGAAACTATCTTGAACGATTTCTTTTTAAATTTTAAATATTTACTATTTCCGGTATAGAAAACAAATTTCATACAACAAATTCTATATAGAAAATATAGAATTATATATTGTGTTTAAAATATCACAACAAATGACACCTTGTTGTTATAATTGACACCTGCTCAGTCCTGAACGAAGGGGGCGATTAGCACACGAAACGTCGACGAGCAGATTGAAATAAAATTGTTTTATTTCTAATCCTGGCTGGTATAACCAGAATCAATAATTTGAGTACTAGTACTTTACTGATGTATTTATTTTTTTTTACAATTTTCTTAAAATTGGTAAGAACGATTTCTTTCAAATATATACTTCTTCCTGCAAAGAAAAATTATATTAGGTCTCATCTTTGGGAAATTTTGAGTACTAGGTACTTCTGTACTTTTTTAGTTTCTTTTCCTTCTTCTCGAAATTTCCCCCTTTACTGGTCTCTTTCAGATTTTAAATATTTCCTATGTACGATTAATCTCGTCTTTGGGAAACCCCGCATATTAGTATTTTACTGTATTTTCAAAAATTCGCTTTGTTTGATACATTTGAAATTTTAAGTACCAATATGAATCATAATGACTTTTCGCCAGCTTTGATAGTTGTTCAAACACGGAACCGAAACGTCAGCTGTGTGAATTAAACGTGATAAAGCTGAAATAAACTTGGCTGCATCTCTCATTTCTACCCTCTTATTAATATATCATCTCAGCTATAAATTGTTTTGTATAAATTTTATGTTTTGTTGTCATCACTTGATTTTTGTAGCCTTCCTTTGATGTATTTAGATTTAAAAACAAAAAAAACTTATCTTTTCCTTATTGCGTCATGTTCGCTTTCTTCTGCGGCTTCATTTTTATAACCGATGCAGGTGTAACTGTGGGCTGGCGACTGCATTCACCGAACTCGTGTCTTTTTTGGTCATTAAATCCTTTTTGTTTCTGATTATAAAAAAAGACTTTTTGAGTGTTGACTATTATTTTTTTAATAAATAATAACACCTATAACTTTGAATTTGAATATCGTTGACTGCCCACGACCATTCTCAGAATTCCGGTCTTAAAAGCCAATTGGCATTTAATCATTTTATATTATTAAAGACTATAATCTATATTACATAGTAATCATCAAAAAGCATAGAAAATGTATTTTTAATAAAAAATAGGGCTCACGAATTATCTCGTAGTTGGCTT
>JAKCPI010020605.1:0-34773 GCA_023213315.1 Euborellia annulipes
TACTCAAGATCTTTAGGAATCCGAAATATTTCCAAATTCGTCATTTATAAAGGATTATTTGAAAATCAATTTGATAGAAAATCGTCAAATCATGAATTATTTTATCAAATGCGCTTCTATTATGAAAAGGGAATATACAAAGTATCAATTAAATAAATTAATCATGCCGGATCATAAAACTGACTTATTTTTTTTAAGATTTCTTTATAACTGTTGTTTAACCAGTATGATTATACTCCTATTCAATGAATTATTAAAATTATAAACCTGACCCAGTTGACTAGACGCTCTCGCTAGAGAAGGAATGATAGAACCAATTTTGAATTGTGCTCTAGAAAATCGAGAATAAATATAAAGACGGCAATTGATTTATTAACCAAAAAGATCAAAGAACCCAGAAGGAATAAAAGGATAATAGCGACAAGAATATTAGAAAACAACTGTCAGATCCGTCGACGTCGATGGGACCAATCACCGGGCTGGCCAAGTGGAGTCTTCACATTGGTGTCGCAAGTAAATTCGATACCCAGCGTTGCGTTCAATCACTGGAGCCCGTCTTGAAGACGCCACTTGGCAAGAAGAGAGCCCCTTGGTAGTGCCGCACGTACCCGATCAAAGGAGGGATCCGGACACATTCCATTCGGTCTTCAGCTCTAGTTGCATCACTTCGTTCGTTCACTTATGGCTCGCTATACAAGCTCCCTGCTGGACAACAAACCTCCATTTTATATATATATATATTTCATTTCCATAATCCATTTTCATTCCAGCCCATAGCGCTTCCACGAATCACGACCCCGGCCTACGTTTGATACAGCTTCACTGAACCAATTACATTATTTTCTCCCTTTTTCATTTTTTTGTTGCTCGCTCTCCTGCAACCAGCAGTGAAGCCCATATTTAGTACAATTGTATATTTTTGGTATATTTGTTATTCGTTCAAATAAACGAAATTTGTTTTTGTTTGCCGAAACGAAATTGTTTTCTTTTCTTATTCTACGAAAGGGTTGTGTGAGTATTTTACACCTATACCTCTACAGTCCATTACTATTAAACATTTTTATTTCCACAGCAACTTAACATCTAAGCACTAACAACGATCCAAGGCCAGACAGGACTACTGCTAAGAGTTTAGTGATTTCGGATACTGAGGTGATGCCATCTGCAATAAGTCATGAGCTCCAGTTTACAATTTTTTTTTTCACATTTGACCTCCGGTACAATACCATTATGGCCATTATAAATACAATATATGTTACAATTAGATACGTGTATTGTTCACATTGACAACTTATATATGTTGAAGTATGTTCACCAGTGTAGAGCAATCCCACCAAGTCCACAGGTCTTGGGATCTTCTTCTTGAGCAGTCACTCTTCAAATTCTTTCCTGCCCAACAGAAAGCACGCCAAATAACAAGGGGTTCAGATTCGCCACCTCAGTTGGATGACTTCCGACCTTACACCAATCCTTTTGAAAAGGGACCCTCGAAAATCGATGTGGTTTTTTCATAAGGATATCCATTCCACTGGAGAATTTTGGATTGGTGATGTCTAATGTTCATACTACCCGCCATATCTAACCTTGACAAACTTCTACCACTCAAAACCCGCTCTGCAACAAGAATGACGAAATGAATTCAAAACTTATTAGTGTCTCTAATTCAAAGTGAGTCGTGTTATTTGAACTACTGTGGGATCTAAGTAGTATCGATTCCACTAATAATGTATTCCGCTGAACAGACTATTATGTGGTTAACTGTCGCCGATTCGCCGAAGGTAAGAAAGCTTTCTGTCGATGCATCATTCTGATTGAAGCTTGACCACCTCACTAGATCTTTATGGGTTAAACGGCAACGGGGACGAGCCTAGATCTACAGGTGAATAGGGAAGCGAGAAGTGCGGAGAAAGCTGGGCCGGGGGAGACTTATCTTCTCTTCTCACTCTTTTTGAGGTGGGGCCTATTATCTTTCTCCTTCCTCATTATCGCGAGCTCTTTTCTGAGCAGGACTGACCAGAATGGAATTACTCAACGACGGGTGGTTAGTTTGATCCAAAACCATCGGCGCCGAGGGAACGTACGTAAGGACTTCCAAGAAGGGCTTATATTTAGTAACATCCCAAGCCTCATTGAATTAATAGCCTCTTATGGTCATATATTCTATAATTCTTTGCTGATCCTTATACTCACTACACTCACCAAAGTTAGTTGAAAGATGACCTTTCTACAATAGGTTTGTTTGTTTCAAACCCGACGTGGATGGGCACAAGAAGCCCAAGCCCACATTTTTTTCCAGATACACGCCTTCCCACGCCCTTGCTTTGCAAAAACCAATATAGCTCTCAGGCTACTCTTGGATGCTCTTGGGCTATTCTGGAGTGTGCTTGGGCTGCTCAAAACCCTACCAGACAAAACCCGACTCGCACGTTTTCCTTCAATTAGCATATGTCCCCGCCTACTTGTCGATAAAGTAGTTAGCCACTTTACCACCCTAAAAACTCAATAACCTTAAGGTAGCAACTCTTCGAAGCGAACATGTGTTTTTCTAAATAATTGTACCGCGCTAACTTCAACCTGTAGAAAAACGCCGCCATTTTGTACTTTCTCTTACCCTATATTTACACATGCTCTGAATCACGTGTAAATTTTGGCGTCCACTGGCACCCAAAGCGAGAAAATCAAACACCTGGGAGCGGGCAAGTGCTTACCAGACTCCGCCCACTCGCTTGAAAGGAACACTAGGGAACTTGCCCATGGATGCTCAATTTTGAACCAAAAACCTGGAAAATTACCCAAGGATAGAATGGATAGAATCAAACTAAGAGGAAGTTACCCTAACTCCGCCCACTTTTTCTAATCAAACAACGTTTTAAGCACATTTCGGGCAATGTGCATCCAATTGCGAAAAACGAACAAACCTATTGCAGGCATTCTGGACAATCTTTCTTTTGACAACGAACAATATCGTGCTCCAATCCACAAGCAGGGCAGCGCGTAGAACTTCTATATCCGGACGACCTATGACCATACCTATTGCAGTTATAGCAGTAGGTAGGCTTTGGTATGAACGGAGACACTTCACTCCAAACTGAGTGTACCGCTATATATGAGGGCAACATTTGAGGTAACCTTAACAGTCCCTGAAGGCGTCCAATACTGTTGCTGATTTTTTGGCTTAACCAATCTATTCAATCTCTCAACTTTGACAATCTTACACGGTGAGACACAAAATTCGGGGTCTAAAAGATCATTAACATCCAGATCAAGAGCAAAACCCCGGATTAATCCCGTTTTGCATGTTAAGAAGGGAGGAATATACGCTTCAAAATTATTTTTAGCCAGCATGGGGTCATCTACAAAATTGTTTGCGTCAGTTGCGGTTTGGAACTTGGACACGTATCTTTATCCTATTCAGGCGCGTTATTCCCATCACTGCATGCCTGAAAGTAGGCATTTGTTGGAATAGAAATTTTCCAAATACCATTGGGTGAAAAAGGTTTTTTAATAATCCTTGTCTGCACATTCTCAAATAGCGTCTCATTCGATCATTTCTCATCATTCATAAAGCAAAAGTTTTCATATTACTTTATCAAATTGAAGAAATAATAAATAAAATTGAATTAAATCAAAAATTATCGACTCCCCGCTTTAGGCTATAGACAATATAATTTGGTCATTAAAAGTTGTCAAGGTTCATTTAATAAATCAATTGATGACGATCATGATGATGATATTGAAAATTTAACACAAAATTGATATTTTAAACGAGAAATTAATTAAAATTTGATACTAATGGCTTTGGGATAAAATTATTACGAGATATAAAATAATAAAAAAAATTCAATTTGCTTTCATATCACTATTATTGCGTAGGTATTTTTTTTTTCCTCCCATTTGCCCGATAATTTAATTAACAACTAGCTGCGTCACCCGCCTTTTTTTATTATAATCTGCCGATTTTTAATATTGATTTAATTAAATAAAAATAAAAAATTAATTTTAAATCTCACATTAATAATTAAATTTTCGCTTTCCTTATATGGTAATTTGGCAATGATGCTCCAAGTGCAACTTGAAATAAAAATAAAATAAAAAAAAAGATTTTTAAAAAATGCTTTTATTTAAATTGAACTAAAAAGAGAGAAATAAGAAAGAAATAATTTAATTGTTCTTGTTAAAATTTTTTAATATTTATGACTTAAAATAAAAGCGTGGGGCGCGAGCCTCGGAATCACTTCGAAGCGCCCCACGCTTTTATTTTAAGTCATAAATATTAAAAAATTTTAACAAGAACAATTAAATTATTCTTTCTATTTCTCTCTTTTTAGTTCAATTTAAATAAAAGCATTTTTTTAAAAATCTTTTTTTTTATTTTATTTTTATTTTAAGCTTTTTTAGTCTTTTAGTCTTATCAAAAATCATCAATATGATAAAGTACCACATTAGTTTGGCCTGTATTGATTTGGTTCAATTGAAAAATTATTCATTATCATAAAAAAATGGCTCGTAAATATCAAAATTCAAAACTATAGTTAATAGGGCCTTATTTGCGTGAGGCTTCAAATAAAGTACCACATTAGTTTGGTCTATTTTGATCAAAACCACCATATAGTGGCGTCATCAAAAATGACTCTTAAGTATTACATTTCACACCTCTAGCCCATCGGGAAGTCTTTTGAAATTACATTAATTCGCGAAGGGTTTCAAATAAAGTACCACATTAGTTTGGTCTATTTTGATCAAATCCACCATATAGTGGCGTCATCAAAAATGACTCTTAAGTATTACATTTCACACCTCTAGCCCATCGGGAAGTCTTTTGAAATTACATTAATTTGCGAAGGGTTTCAAATAAAGTACCACATTAGTTTGGTCTATTTTGATCAAAACCACCATATAGTGGCGTCATCAAAAATGACTCTTAAGTATTACATTTCACACCTCTAGCCCATCGGGAAGTCTTTTGAAATTACATTAATTCGCGAAGGGTTTCAAATAAAGTACCACATTAGTTTGGTCCATTTTGGTAAAACCAAACTCACAATTTGCGTCATCAGAAATGACTCTTAAATATCAAATTTCACACCTCTAGCTCATCGAGAAGTGTCCTTAACAAAGCCATAAAGTTGGTGACCTTGAAAGAGTAAGTTAAATAAAAGCATTTAATAATAATATTTTTAACAAAGATACATGTGTGACATATCATTTTACTCGGTGCAAAGTCTACTTTCTGAATATGATAACAAGATATGTTAACGAAAAAAAAAAAAAAAAATATTGTATGCCTCCTCTCACGTTAATTATGATTAGGGATTTATAGACACTAAAAATTATTAAAATAGGCACTTAAAAAGGCATTTATTGTAAAAAATATGTTGTAAAATTAGATCCACTGCCAAAATAAGGCTTCTTTGGTTAATTTTGATTTTGGCATTGCTTGTCTCTTACAAATTTGGCTTACTGGTTCCAATCAGTTGCGTCATTTGGGTTGGGGGGGGGGGGGTATTTCCCATTTTCTTTACTACACATAAAAAGAATTTCCGTTCAAATCGGTGACATGAAGGCTATGCACTCGCCTTATAAGTGTGTTTGGTGACACATTTGGAGCTGGTGAGTTCAAATCCCGCCCGAAACAATTTGCTCAATTTTAAATAAAATATTACAAAATTAATCTAAGAGTATATACAAACTGTACAAAATTAAACAATTAATCAAATAGCCAAATTTGAGTAGGCCTACCTATTTGTAAGAAAATTTTAAGGAAAAATTTGCCCCCCCCCCCCCCCCCCCCCCCACTCCAAGAAAAAGTTGAAATGACGCCACTGGTTCCAATGAGAATAGTTTAGGGGAACTCCCCAAAATAGGCTTTAATTTGTTCATCGAGCCGCTAGGTGGCGACGAGGCGACACTTCCGCAGCCTAGCGTTTTTTTTTTTTTGAATTATTAAAAATATATTTACGAGATAATCATTTGGGGAAGTAATTTTGGATAACCTAGTCGTGATCTAAATTATATTTATCACGAATCTGTTTATTAAAGCATTTGTGGTTTGAAATATTATTATTAGGAGAATTTTTAATTATAGACCACATATTTGTATTAAATATTTATTAAAACTGTACAACGTTTCAACTGCTTATTCTGCAGCCGTTATCAAGTACTGTGAACTTGCTCCGAGCTCAAGTGAACTAACTGACATGTCTGTTACTTGCATTTTTATATACAGCGACGTCAGCGCCATCTGCCGGCATTTCTGTGAAGTTAGATTCAAATTTTCCCGCTCTTTTTCACTCATTTTCAAGAATTTAGTCACAATTATAAAGCAAGTGTTTAAATAAAAAGCATGATGTTACAATAAGTTTCTTGGGTTTGATTTTTGCATAGATGTTATAAAATATTATTATTAAATCATTCCAAAATTCACATATACATAAATTATATTTGATCATGTCGCCGACTAGAGGGCGCGAAAAATGATTATTTCAAAATATTTTCGTGATTATTCAAAAAAATTTCAAATTTAGGCTATGTATAGCTCGTAAAAAAATTGAAATTGGCTATTTGAACTTAAAATAGGCACTAAAAAAGGCATTTATAGATGAAATAGGCACTAAAACCCAAAATCGGCATTATAGGCACTAACAAATGCCTCTTATTTTATTCAGAATTCTATGAAACGTATACATATCATATTGGCCTAAATTTTAAGCCATAAATTAAAAAAAGGCAAATAGGGCGAAATCATGATTCACTTTATTAGACACAAAATTGTTCCCTTCGCGTTGATTGATCGAACATCTTTTCTTTGATTTAATTTCAATCCGTTTTTTACTTTCTCGTACCTCTGTATATATGTTAATATATATAGAGAGAAAGTATTGGATTCATGTCAAAAATTCGATGTCGAGATTTTGATGGATCTTCACGTTTTGAGGTCCCCTGAATCCAAAAAGTGGTTTTCGCGACATGGTCTGTCGTGTGTGTGTGTCTGTGTGTCTGTGAACAAAATATCTCAAGAACGAAAAGAGCTAGGAGGTTGAAATTTTATATTTAAGTTAGACACCCCCATGGGACGTGACACGAAGCTTTTGAACAAAATCGACCAAAAAGTACTAGTACTTTACTGATGCACTTTTTCAGTTTTTTTCGATTTTCTCAAAATTTGCTCCAACGATTTTTTTTAAAATTCATATATCAACTATTTTTTTAGTTGCTCTTTAAAATGTATATTCTCATTTTGTGATTGAAATCTTCTGAAGACCACTTTACTCTTGTACTCCATAGAAAAGATAGGAGAAATGGTTGCCATGGTAACAAAATATAAACATTTTGCCATACTTATAAATTTTACATCTTGAAAATCGAATGTACCATACTGTCGGAAACTAAATACATGTCGACACAAAAAATCTGGTGTGACAAGCACAGTACACAACTTTCGATTACCGAAGGTAAGAGAAAGTTGTGTGCTGTGCCAGTCACACCAGATTTTTATTATTTCTGACTTGCATCATTTGTCTATTCTCAATGCTATTTTTTTTTTTTTTTTATTCATCTAACATTAAAAAGTTAATCAATCAAAAATGTTTGCTCTTTTTTTACCCACCCTGTATTTCGATTAAAATTATTTATTTATTAAATATTTCTTGAATAAAAAAAAAAAAAAGAAAATCAATAAAATTCATTTAATTCCAAAGGGAAAAAGAGATGTCAAAGAATATAACAAACAAAGTAATTATTTGAATTAATTTTAATGGCGCTTTCAAATTATTACTTAATTGTTTATATTTATAAATATTTAAATATCTTCCATTTAGGGAATTAAAAAAAAAATGTTTGTCTTTTTGAAAAATCTGGTGTGGCTGGCACATAAATGAAAGTTGTGTTCTGTGCTTGTCACACCAGATTTTTTTTTTGCGCCGATATATTAGAATTAAGGGTATACAATTTATAAACAGAAAAATATTTTGTTACCAACTTTCCTATGAAGTACAAGAGAAAGTGTGCTTCAAACAGTTTTAATAGCAAAATAAGAATATACATTTTTAAGAGTATCTAAAAAATAAATAAAATCAAAATCGTTACAAAAAATTTTGAGAAAATCGAAAAAAACTGAAAAAGTACATCAGCAAAGTATTAGTACTCTTTGGCCGATTTTGTTTAAAAGTCACGTGTCATGTCTTGGAAGATGACTAATTTAAATATTAAATTTCAACCTCATAGCTCTTTATTAATTTAATTATTGAAAAAAAAAAAAAAAAAAAAAAATTGCTTCGGGCGGGATTTGAACTCACCACCTCCAAATGTGTCACCAAACGCACTTATAAGGGGAGTGCATAGCCTTCATGTCGCCAATTTGAACGGAAATTTTTTTATGTGTAGTACTTAATGAAAAACAAATTCTGTTAAAGCGAGAGAACGCACTTCTCAACCGTTCGTCTAAAAAAAAAAAAAATGTTAAAGATATTGCCAGCATGCCTTAAGCCGTCGCTAACAATAACATTTACAAAAGCAGCAATGGGTAGATCTGTAGCGTTCATTCTTTGTATACATGAAATCCCGAGTTCGAATCTCTCGCCCGGTGTAACTAATTTTTTTTTGTGTAATTATTTTTTTATTTTTTTTTGGATTTTTAAGAATATTTTCTAGTACTACATAAAAAAAATAGTTGAACAGAGCGAGATTGAACTGGAATTTTTGCTTACAAAAAAAGGACGGCAACGATCCGCCCCGCGGGTTTTTTTAATGGTATTAGCAATCTTTAACTTTTTTTATTAAACGAATTCAGAATGCTTTCTCTCCTTAAAATTTTTTTTTGATACTACACAAAAAATTCCATAATTGGTGACATGTATGCTATGCACTCCCCTAGTTAGAGATTTTTCAACTCTACGATTTTCTCAAGGTCATTAACTAATTCTAAAAAAAAAAATCTATTTTTCAATAAAAAAGAAATTTTGTCATCTTATCTTGCAAAGAATTTAATTTTATACAACAACAACAACAACAAACGAGTTGTTAACGTCGTTGAGTTGAAAGAGCTTGGTGAATAAAGAGAGTGAGTTCTTATCTAAAAGGCATTTAGGCTTCTCTATTCTTTAGGCATTCAAGAAAATCTATATCCAAGTGTGTGTTTGTGTCGGTAGTTAAAGTGGATTGACTGGCTACCGTAGAAATAAAAAAAAAAAGCTTTGATTGTATGCAACTGGTCCTAAAGATTAGCCTATAATGTATGATGCTAATTAATAAAGATGATCTCTTTAAAAATCATTAAAATCTTTCAACAAGTGGATATGCAACTGGTTGTAATATTAAATCGCATACGACTAGTTGCATTAATAATTAATAAATAAATTAAACTTTTTTATAAAAAATGATTTTATTTTAAAAATTCATATTTTTTTTAAAAGAGCAACTAGCGATCTATACAACCAGTTGCATACAATTGGTCAAATATATATTTTTTTAAGATGAATTCAACTTTATATTTTAATTTGAAAAAATTTTAAAATTTTTTCTGATCGATTGCATGCAACTGGTTGTATAGATTAAATTGCATCAGACTGGTTGCAATAATAATTAAATAATAAATTAAACTTTTTTATAAAAAATGATAAAAATTCATATTTTTTTAAAAGTACCAACTAGTTTGATGCAATTTGTGCTGCACGACCAGTTGCATACAATTGTTCTAAGAAAAAGATGTTAACTTTATATTTTTATTAGAAAACATTTTTAAAACTTCTTTAATCGATTGTATACAACTGGTTGTATATATTAAATTGCATCCAACTAGTTGCAATAATACTGTAATTATTGAAAGGAACATTTTTTTATAAAGTGAACAAATAAAGGAGTCACAACTTTGATGCAATTTGATCTATACAACTAGTTGCATACAATTTTTTATTGGTCGCATGCAACTGGTTGTTGAAAAAGTTTTTAATACAATTAAATGTTTAGTTTCTTGTTCAAAGGCCATCATAATGGTGTATAATAATTGATCAACAACAAGTTTTTTGTGTGTTGTTGTTGTTACCTAGATAGAACAAATTGAGCGTGAAAATGCCAACTAATTCTAAACCTCTTTGTTTAATTGTCTAGTTACATTAGCTGGCTGGCTTTTGAATAGGGAGCTTAGTTAAGCGGACTTGTTAATCACTGACTACGTCATTGAAATCATCAAATGATCATTAGAGCCGTTAATTATCCATATTTTATTTCTAACAATTGATAATTCTTATTGAAATTTAAAACTTTTTAATTGTTAATTAATTAATAAAAATAAAATAAAAAACTTTTTGTTTAGATTTTAATTGGAATAAAAAAAAATGTTCAATTATTGAATGCTTTCCATTTATACCTTTAGGAGTAAATTTATTTTTATTTTGAACTATGAAACCACTTGACCGATTTTTATGATTTTTTTTTTAATTTTTTTAAGCTCAGTAACTAATAGGACATTAAATTTCTAAATTAAAATTTTTTAAATATTCCGCGAAAAAATATATAGAGTCAAAAAGAAAATTTTTCACATTTTTGCAATTAATTAACTTTGAAACAATTAAACTGATTTTCTTGAGGTTTTTTTTTCTTATTTTAGGATTTAATTTTGAAATACTCGTTATAAAATATTTAAAATAAAAAATTAGAAATGTTAGTTAACTTAGAAACCACTTGAACAATATTTTTGATATTTTTTTTTTCATATTATACTTAATTTTTTAGCGTTGTTTTTAGACAATTGAGATAAAATTTGGATGAAAAATTAAGTGAAATATGATATTACAAATTTGTTTCGCGCATTTTCCTCTCTAATTAAACTAGTGAAAGGCGGATGACGTCATACGGGAACAAGAAAAAGGTGGCTGTCGAATTAAATTTCGTAAATGTGAATTTTCACTTAATAAGAGATCGTTCTGAACTGAAGAGAGTAGATCACCAAAAGCGGACTATGCAGCTAGTCGTGTTTAAATGTATAAATCATTTTTTAGAGTGAGTGAGTGAGTGAGTGACAACACGTCCTCTCTCTCTTTTCATCTTTCTTGTTGACAAGTGAATGACAGACAGACAGACAGACAGCAAGCTTAAATGTGATTTTTTTTTTAAATTAATTTTCTTATTCTCTCTCTCTCTTTTGCTCTTTATAACCTAATAATGGTGACATGGTGACGTGGATGCTGTGCTGCTTAGTTAAGTGACATAAATGCAAAATCTGATTTGAAAACAAAATAAAATCAATAATAAAAACATTTTCTGTTAATTAACAATCATTCATTGTTATAATCAAAATACATTTTATTCAATAATTAAAATTAATAATTAGTGATTACCATTGTTCAACAAATAAAAAAAAATGTATTATTAGTAAATTATAACAATTCTTTGTTAATAATTATGTCATTTTTTTTTTGTTGGACCATCAAATTTATGGTCTGGCTTGTGATAATAATTATTTATTCTAATGAGAGGAAATTCAGCAAGAAAATCTCAGATAAGAAAGTTGGTGGTTTTATTCGGGCCAATTAACTCTTTCTCTCTTTTACCACCCTATCTGTTGTTGATTCGTCCGTAAAACGAGGAGAAGAAAAATCGAAAGAGAAGTTGAAGAAATAAAAGAAAGAACATCTAACAACAAAGAAGAGTGCCAGCATCCATCTTCCTCTTAATCTGGAAACTAATTGGAATCTAACCAGCATGTTATTTGTTCATTAATTGAATTAAGAAATGTGTGAAGTCCGCCTGAGTCAGGCCATGCTCTAAGCAAAAGTCTTATTTTATAATATTTATTTCTAGACACCCTGTATGAGTCTTTATAAAAAAAATCTACCCTTAAAATCAGCCCGGTAAAATTCTCTTCCAATTAAAAAAAAATCCCATAAAAATCGGTCAATTAATTTCAGAGTTATAAAGAAAAAGAGAATTAAGAAATAAAAGAATTAAATCTCACTATTATTATTGGGGGTGGGCCCGTGCACAGTGCAAACTAGAGCAACGAGGAATTTTATTTATGTGTAGTACTTGATGAAAAACAAATTCTGTTAAAGCGAGAGAACGCACTTCTCAACGGTTCGGCTAAAAAAAAAATGTTAAAGATTTTGCCAGCATGCCTTAAGCCGTTGCTAACAATAACATTTACAAAAGCCGCGATGGGTAGATCGGTAGCGTTCATTCTTTGTAAATATGAAATCTCGAGTTCGAATCTCACCGTGTGGAACTATTTTTTTTTTTTTTTTTTTTGTAATTTATTTTTTTGGGATTTCTAAGAATATTAATAATATTAATATTAATAACAAGTGTTATTTTAATTATTATAGAAAGTAGACGTTCCCCCGAGTAAAATGATATGCCGCACGTGTATCTTTATCAGCTGCAATATTTCAAAGCTGCACTTGGAGCATCTCGAAAAGGAAAGTCGAAAAAAAGAGTTTATAGAATAATAAATACGAGATTTAAATATAAATAAATTATTTTTTCATTTAATTTAAGCTTTAATTAGCGAATTTTTTTTTTTCAACCTTGAAGGTTTTTTCTTTTATTAATTAATTCTAAATGTCAGGGCGTTAAATTTATTTATAATATAAAATAATCAATAGATGGAATTTATTTATCATTTAAAAAAAAAGACTGCTTCTAAAAGTTGTTTTTGAGCGAGTTTTATCATTTCTAAAACAACAACAACAACATCGTTAACTTTTACAAACTGAAAATAAATCGTTTCACATATTTATTTAGTGACTGACTTTTGTTAGGTAAAATAAAATTTGAACACAAATTAATTATTGTTGCGGCATGTGGATCTTTGAGTAACCAAAGTCAGGTGGTACAGATAGTTTGTATAATTTGCTGTCTGTCTGTCATGTTCTATTTTTATAAATTTTCCCATTGGGGGAATTTAAATCGAATTTTTATTTAAAATAAAAGCCAATTTATTTCTAATTTCTATTGAAAATATAATGAATAAAAATTTAAAATTAATATTTATATCAATAATCATAGAATAATTAATGTGAGATTTAATTCTTTTAATTTTTAATTTCCTTTTTCTTTGATAACTCAGAAACTACTTGACGGATTTTTATGGGTTTTTTTTTAATGTGTACCAAATTTTACAAAGATGATTTAAAACTTGTAAGTTTTTTTTTTTAATTAAAAAAGTGTTTAGAATTAAAACAAATAATATTATATTTATAAAAATTAAAACTTTTAAATAATTAAAATTAAGCATCTGAATTTTTCTAAAATACTATGGATACCCAAGAAGAAGTGTCTAAATTACTGAAAATGCTGAACAGACAATAAAATTAAATTTTGTTCATTTTGAAAAAGTGGGGTATTACCAAAGCCGGGCGACGCAGCTAGTTTAAAATTATTAATTGAATTAGCCCACTCTCAATTGTTATTTTATTATATTATAAAAAACAAAACAAGCAGCAATTTAGTATTTTTTGTTGTATTATATTAATTAAAACAAAATAAAAAAGCCTTTCCCTTGTTGTGTTAAATATTTATTTATATTCATTGGATTTAATTAAAGTACAGAATATATTTATATATTCTTTTAATTAAAAGAATCAAATTTACAATTTCAATAGCCCATTCATGCTACACTTGGTGAATTCTAATAGAAAATATCTCGCTACTTAGCAAGTTTTTTATTTTCTTTGATAATAATTACCCCTTCCACTAAATGCATTAAACCTGAGGGCAAAGGTCTTAAATATTATCAACAAGATTTAATTGAGGAGTTGCTGCTGTGCAAATTCGTGATTTTTAATCAACCGCCGTTTTTTATACCGCCCTGTGGACGGACCGATTCACTCTAAATTTTAATAATAGCTACTTAGGCTCTTCTAGGATTATAAAGTTTCTATAAAAAAAAAAAAAAAATTGATTTTTCAATATTATTATAAATATTTAAAAATTAAAAAAAAAAAAATTTTTGACGTAAATTTATTTCAAAAACCTTTTAAAATATCGAAAAAATCATTTTTTTATGCTATAAAAAAATTCAAATTAGAATAAAAATTTTTTGCGACAAACAGAATTATAGATTTACAAGTGGTAAAGCCCGCCTTTGGTGAGCAATTGTAAAGTTTTAAATTTCCCTCTCTGACTTAAAGTTTTAAATTTCCCTCTATGACTTTAAGTTTTAAATTTCCCGCTCTGAGTTAAAGTTTTGAATTTCCGTCTCTTGCTCCGCTTCCTCTCTTTCTAACCAATCAGCGAGAGGGAGTGGTAACGGGCACATATAACGGAAGTGAGTGGCTAGCGCTTTATATATTATATTGATTTATATATGGGATTATAGAGATTTATAGATAGAAACAAAAATCTTGAAACGTAAATTGATTATTTTTTAATCATCTTATATTTTATCATTACTATATATAAAGCGCAAGCTTGCGTCAGTGCCGATCAGCACGCTGATTGGCTAAAGTTAGTGGAGCGGGAAATTTAAAATTTAAGTCAGAGAGGGAAATTTGAAAATTTCCAAACAGCGAGAATAAATGTGATGCATTTGCTCGCCGAAAGTGAACAAGGGGATCCAGGGGGCGTCGGTCTTCGGCGGATTTTAATTTACCATTGGTATTTATATAAATAATTTTAAGGACCTCTTTAAAATTTAAGGCTTAATAATTTATTTATTTAGAATAAACAAAATTATTATAATATTTATTTATAGACACCCTGTATGAGTTTTTATAAAAAAAAAATAGTCTTAAAACCAGCCCCGTAAAATTATCTACCTATTAAAAAAAATCCCATAAAAATTCGTTAAGGTTGTTCGGACATTAAGGCACTTTAACATATTAAAAGCTAATTTTTTAATATGTTATTAATCACTATCAAATACGTATAAAATGAAATTTTGAAGCAGATCTGACACAGGGTTAACGTGTAATTAATTTTTAAAAAATTGAAATTTAACATGTAGCCTATGAGGAATAACGACGAAATTCACACATATCGATTTATATAGCCATTTCTGAAACTGATACAAAAACAAAAAAACTTACATTTTATTAATTCACTTCCGAGGAATATGTTAAAAATAAAAATCAAAGTTTCTGCCGACCGCTTTTAAAGATATTTTAACAAGAAAGTCAAAAAATTCTCCAAAATGACAGTCGCTAATATTTAAAAATAATGAATTCTCGAGAGTCAGACCAGCCTGGCAACGTCGCATAACACAAGTGTCTTATCTCTATGTCAGTTACATTTTTTTTTTCAATTTTACAATATTTTTTCTCGCCCAAGGGGCTTGGAGTAGTTGGTAGCGTGCCTACCTTCTATACCGAACGTCTCGGGTTCGGATCCCAGGCAGTCCGATAATTTTATTTAAGGCATTTGGATACCAAATGACTTAAATAAAAATGCCTGGACCCCCCAATTGATATATTAAACATACTGATTATCGTAAAAAAGTCTTAAATGGCCTGAGTTGCCGAAAAGACTGTGTGAATGTGAGTGTGAATGAGAAAAAAGTGTGAATGTTTAAAAAAAAAAAAAAAAAAAAAAAAAAAAAATATTTTTTCTCGCAAATCGTCCATTGTGTTTAAACTGATTTGCATTAAACATTGTAATATATTAAATAAAATAAAATGTAAGGCGTTTAAGATCTAAAATAGATAGTTGATGAATGCAATGTTGCCAGTTCTATATTACGTGAAATACTGCTCAAGTCGAAAGTCATTCATTTATTATTTTTGGTAATTAAATTATTAACTTAATCCAATTATAAACTATGATAGGTCACGACTAAATTATAATAAGGAATTTTGGCATTCAAATTTTTAATTTTATTTAAAAAAAATTTAGATTCTATTATGACTTACGATGTACTATCCGAATAACCTTAAGTAATTTCAGAGTTATAAAGAAAAAGAGAATTTAAGAATTAAAAGAATTAAATCTCACATTTATTATTCTATAATTAATCATATAAATAATAAAATTTAAATTTTTCTCATTTAGTTGATCAGAACATAATTTTTTTTCACAGCAATTGGGTTTAGTGCGTGCCTTAGTGCACGATACAACGAGAGAGAGGGAAGCAAACTGGGGAATTTTTTTTAAATTTGTTGAGTATTGTGTTACGTCACACAATTTTTTTTTTTTTTTTTATTAATCCACTTAATTCCTTCTCTCTGTTTATGTGTTGATAGAAATCGTAATTTGCAATCCTTTGTTTTAAAACTTTTCTCTCGTCACTTTTCCCTTCAAAGGGTGTGTGCGTGGGTGTGGAGGGAATTAACCACATCGCTTACATTCTGCTTGTCACATTCTCTGTGTCTCAAAGTAGCTAATAAACAAATCCTTGTTTTTGTTGTTATGTCCTGGTCACCTCTTAGAGAGAGCTTTTATTTCTCATATACATGAAGTAATTTTCTAACTAACGACATAACATATTACTTTAAAAGAGAGAGGGAGAATGTAATTTAATAAGGAAATTCTGTTTTGTATATTCTTAGGAAGAGATGAACAAAAATATAATTATTTGTATGTATTGTAAAAATTTCATTTTTTTTTTTAGAAAATCAGTTACAGTTAACGGATTATTATGAAATTTGAGTCAGTGATTGAGAAACGTCTCACGGAATTTTCGAAGATTTATTTGATCCAGGGGATGCAGGGGAGATTTTCTTTTCTATTGTAAAAATATGTGGATCCATTCAATGTTAATTTTAATTACTTCTTATACTCTCAAGTAGAAATTTTTAAAATTTCATCCTTTTCTGGTAAGGGGTTCCTCGAACTTGACTAACATAAATGGTTACAATCTAATAAAATATAGAAATCTAAATATTTTTTTTTACTTAAATAACTTTTTTATACCAATATTCTGAAAGTAGACATCCCCCCCGATTAAAATGATATATCATACTTATATCTTTGTTAGTTGCAATTTTGTTAAAAAGAGTTATTTCAAGTTGCACTTGGAGCATCTCTAATTGCCATATAAGGAAGTTGGAGCCAATTAAAATTTATTAAAAAATAATAAATTCGAGATTTAAATTTATTAATTAAAATTTAATTTAATAATTGTGAAATTTAATTTTAAAATTTCCTTTATAACCCGTTATCTCCGAAACTACTTGACGGATTTTCATAGGATTGTTTTCAATTTGTTCAGAATTTTTCGATGGTGATTTTAAAATTTGTTTAGAGTGTATAAAATAATCCCAAAATATTTGTATTCATTTTATTTAAATAATATAATAATAATAATAATAATAATAATAATATAATAATAATAATAATATAATAATAATAATATTTAAATAATATTTGATTAAATTTTTATTCAGTCAATCAGATGTAAGAAATTTAATATTCTCTATAAATCTAATTTCTATCTATTTTCCAATATGAATTCTAACCTCATAAATGATTCTAGTTTTTAATTAATATCTCCATTTGAAAGTTTTTGTTTGTCAAAGAGTGAGCGAGATATGTGGGTTTGTTGAGTGATCTAATTTGCAGTGAGCAAATTATCTCAAAACCCAGCGTCTCTTAGATGTCATTCTATGTTTATATAATAAGCAATGAACTCGGCTTCCTTGTTAAAGAGGACAGAGAGAGAGAAACCACCACGTAGATAATTAGGACGTCACTATTTATCACCTGTTTGTAGGTAAACAACGAGAGTGTTGATGTGTGTGTTATCATAAATACGAATTTTCTTCTCTAAATGAATTGCAAAAACATGATTATTTATTCTACTCTATAAAAAATTGTTTATTTTTTTTGTTCAACTTCACTTTGGAATGTTATAGTACGTTTTAAAAATGATCAAAATTTTCGACGTTAATTTTAATCAATAAATTGAATTAAAAAAAAAAAAAATGATTAATATTCTTTTTGAGAGGATTAAATTGCCTTTCCAGAAATATATGCAGGATTATTAGGACAGATAGAAATTAGAGATGTTGGCTGGCAATGATTTAAAAATGAATTTAAATGGAAATACGGAAATTTGTACTCTTTGGGCTGAAAATGCAAAGAGATCAAAATACGCCAGATGACGTTAAAGATTAATAATTAATCAAATTAATTTTATACTCGTGAAAGTATTTGAATTAAAATTGCCAGATTAATTCCTTAATTATAAACTCACTAAAAAATCCCATTACCTTATATCTCTGGATCCATTTATCAGAAAATTCTAAAGAAATTCTAAAAATAAAAATTAAACTAAACTAAAATCACCGCTAAAAAATTCTGAACACATTAAAAAAAAACCGATGAAAATCCGTCAAGTAGTTTCGAAGTTAACGGGTTATAAAGGAAATGTTAAAATTAAATTTCTCAATTATCATAATAAATTTTAATTAATATATTTAAATCTCGCATTTATTTATTCTTAATTAAAATTAAATTTTAATTGGCTTCCAATTTCTCCTTCCTTATAAGGCAATTAGTGATGCTCCAAGTGCAACTTGAAATAACTCTTTTTTAACATAAATGCAACAAAGAAAGATACAAGTGTGATATGTCATTTTAATCGGGGGGATGTCTACTTTCAGAATATGTGTATAAAAAAAGTTATTTAAGTAAAAAAAAAAAATATTTTTATCTTCCTTTTTTATTCAAGATTATTTCCATTTATGTTATTATAGTTCCTGGAACCCCTGAACAGAAAAGGATGAAATTTTACAAATTTTTATTTGAGAGTTTCAGAAGTAAAATTTAGAGTGAATTAGTCAACATGGAAATGGTCTGTTGATGTTTATTAAAAAAAGGACGATTTCCCCTTGCATCCCCTCGTTCAAATAAATCTTCTGAAGCTCAATTGTAATTGAGACGGATTTTATTCTAAAAAAAGAGAAAGAAAGCTTTCTCTTCACATAAAAAAGAAAGTTTTGCAATTTAGTTGTGTGTATTATTTTGATTCTTAGAAAAAAAAATAAATAAAATTTTTATTTCATATTATAAAATAAGTGAAGAAATCAAAAAAGTAAAATGCCACCTGCAGGTTGAGAGGTAATTTATTTTTTTATCAAGAAAAAGAAAGAATGAAACGGAGAGAGAGCAGTCAATCAAACTGAAATGTCCAAGTCAGGTGTCCTTTCCTTCTTTGAGTTTCTGTTGATTGATGGTGTGAAATAAAATAAAATACAAAAAAATAAATTCTCGTTTGATTTAAAAAAAAAAATCGACTTTACTCGATAAATAATTGTGCGATTTTAGAAAACTTTAATTTTAATAAATATCTTTGATAAAAATAAATAAATAAATAAATTAATTAATTAAATATGGGATTAATAATTGAAATTTAAAAAAATATTTTTTGTTTTTTTTCAATTTTAAACACTTTAAATGAATTTTTTTTAAATAAAACTTAATCTAAAATCACTGCCAAAAGATTCTGAACAAATTGAAAAAAAAACCGACGAAAATCCGTTAAGTAGTTGCGGAGTTAACGGGTTTTAAAGGAAATGGAAATAAATATTCAAATTAAATTTCACAATTATTATATAATATAAAATTTTAATTAACTTTTGCATTTATTTATTCTAAAATAAAAATTGAATTTTAATTGGCTTCTAACTTCCTTATATGGCAATTAGAGATGCTCCAAGTGCAATTTTAAATGACTCTATTTAACAAAACTGCAACTAACGAAGATACAAGTGTGATATATCATTTTAATCGGGAGAACGTCTACTTTCAGAATTTATAACAAAAACTAATCGTTATGTAAGACAAAAAAAAAAAAAAAAATTATGTGTCCCTAGAGACCAAACTAATAATCAGCTATATAAATCAATTGTTTCTGAATACGTTATGATTATATTTTGATGAGTTGCGCATAAACACATTATGGTTATGATTATGATAAATACTATGTAAATAAATAGTAATAAAACACTTATCCATCGTTGCTCGCTAACCAGACAATTAATTCATTGTAGTGTCTCCACTAAATAGACCAATTTTTCACTAAAATTTAATTATTTTCATTTGTTTGTATACAAGTGGCAAAGCCCGCAGAAGGCGAGCAATTGCGAAATTTCAAAGTTTTAAAGTTTCCTCTCTGACTCCACTTCATGTGACTCTGGCCAATCAGCGAGAGAGAGTGGTAAACAGCCACATACACACAGGAAGTCATGGCTAGCGCTTTATATATAGTAATAACGATAAAATTTCAGCACAGTAATGCAAAGAGTACTTAATTATCTAGTTAGAGGATCTTAGAACAGATTAGTTCAATTTATATATTATATTTTGTTTTCTCTTTTTTAATGTTAATTAAATTTCTCTTATTTTTATTTGAGGGATTTAAATGCATTCAAAATAGATAAGACAGAAATTGAGGCTTTTTTTAGGACAGATTGGCACAGGAATAAAAAGATTTTCTTAGCTTAGAGAACGAAATAACGCACAGACACACACACACACACTTTTATGAAGATAAGGAAAACGTGGGGAGAAAAAAACAAAAAACAAAAACGATTATACCAATTCCTTTAGATTGTAGAAATTGAACAAATGGAAAGAGAAAAAGGAAAATGAAATTTTAAATATATGGCTGTAGATTGAGCAAGATTCGAAATCAGGACAGCAAATTAAAACCACCTAATTCCTCAATATTTTACTGATCAAATAATTTTTTTTTTCCCTAATTAAATAGGTAATAATAAACACAATTATAAAAAAAGAAATTTATTTTTTGAAAATTTTTGTGTTGGCTTGATATGGGTTAAAAAGAAATAAATATTTTTTACCTCCAAGAGTTATTTACAGGCTTATAATGACGCCATTATAGACATAAACGTCATTAACGAGATTAAAATTTGATTAAAAGAATTTTTTTTTTATTTAATGTAATTTCGGGAAAAATAATAATCTCTTTCTCTTGTGAAAAGTAAAAACAGACTTTAATTGGATTCCAATTGGATTTTGGATTCAAGGAGCCAGGCCACATCATTAATTGAATTGTCATGTTGCTTTTATTGGATTGCAAACAATAATATGAAAAAAACGAGAGAGATAGAAGTGGAGTAATGATAATAAAAATTAAGAAAAGATTTGAGCTGTTATTTATAACAAGAGGGATCGAAAAAAAAAATAACAGAATGGATTTGGTAAACATCAAAATATTAGTTTATGGGAGTGAAATATTATTTTTTTCTTAGATAATCGATTTTTATTTATATATTCTGAAAGTAGACCTTCTGCCGAGTAAAACGATATGTCACACTTGATATCTAAACTTGTTACAATTTTGTTAAAACGAATTATTAAAAGTTGCACTTGGAGCATCAATAATAACCATAAAAGGAAATTGAAATTAGAGCCAATTAAAATTTAATTTAAATAATAATAATTTAAATTGAAATTTATTTTAATAATTTTTAAACCTCTCTAATTCCAAAACTACTTGACGGATTTTCATCGGGTTTTTTCCAATGTGTGCAGAATTTTCTTGCGGTGCTTTTATTTAAGTTTTATGAGCTATAAAAAGTCATGGTGATGGAGTCAGGAAAAAAACAAGACGAGTGCAGCTAACAAATATTCTTTTATTTCACCCTCACGGCTGACGTTTCGGCCCAAGGTCTAGACCATCTTCAGAGCTGCATATATATTTAATGAGAAAAGCGTAATTTGAATCTTTGGCTGCCCTGGATAGGTGAGAGTTTTTTATTATTTTTTAGTTTGTGTAGTCTGGGATGTGGTGGGTCTTCCATTAATTGTTGGATTTTGTTGGGGGGGGGTCTTTTTTCTTCCTCCTTTGATCACTCAAAGTTTTGCTGTGAGCGGATCACATGCTGAATGTTGTCGCTTTGTTACAAATTTCCACACTTTTGATTATTGCCATTCGGGTATGTATCATAAATATTGTTTATTGTAATTGCATTGGAAGTGTGTAGCGTGCTAATTTTAAATTACCCTTTTCTCATTAAATATGTATGCAGCTCTGAAGATGGCCTAGACCACAGACCGAAACGTCAGCCGTGAGGGTGAAATAAAAGAATATTTGGCTGCACTCGTCTTGTTTTTTTCCTGACTCCATCACCATGAATTTTTATATTAATAACACTTTAAATAAAAGCACCGCAAAAAAATTCTGCACACATTGGAAAAAACCCGATGAAAATCCGTCAAGTAGTTTTGGAATTACAGAGGTTTAAAAATTATTAAAATAAATTTCAATTTATAATAAATTTAAATTATTATTATATATAAAGCGAATTGTGGCTGTTATATAAATATATAACATGTTATATAAATATATAACATAATATAAAATATATAACATAAAATATATAAAATAAATATAGCCCATAAACAATCAGGAAATCTATCGTTCCTTTTCAATAATAAAGATCGCATTCCTCAAAGCCAACTAAATAACACCATTTATTTATTAAATTGTTTAGATTGTCCATCCCCCCTCAAGCGTTTATATAGGGCAGTCTAGCAGGCATCAAGGGATTCGAATATCTGAACATAAAAGTAGTGTGAAAAATAAAAAATTGACCACTGCACTATCAGTTCATTCCTTTGAAACAGGACATAAGTTTGACTTTGATAATGTGGTCACCTTGGCAATTAATAATAATACAGCAAAAAGACTGATTGTGGAAAAATCTTATATAAAAAAATACGGTCAGCGGGCTCTAAATTTCCACACGGATTGTATAGGTTTAAGTAATTTCTACGCTGCTCTGTTATGCGACAATGGACAATGACAATGGTCATTGATAATATATTATATTAATAATAAAAAAATAAATAATTTAAAAAATTTATTAAAGTAACAGTGAATGCTTTTATCTTTTTGGAATGATTAAATAGGGAACAATTTTTGTAATCGGCTATGATTTAAATTTAAAAAGAAATTATTAATAAAAATAGAATTATAAAGAAACATTTATTTAAATAGACGAAATGTTAAATATTTTTCTCATTCAAGGCGTTGCTCTCTTATACTCTCTTGTGGGTGATTGAAAATTAAATATACATACGACCAAATACACATGTACACTGTAAAAAAAAATATGAATTTTCATTCATATCTCATAAACTTTGGTGGTTTAATTTTAATAGACCAGGATATGAGCTAAAATTAATATACAAGTATATGAATAAGTATCGCTTTAAAAAAATATGAATTTTCCTTCTTTTTTCATATACTTTTCGTAGTTTAATTTTAATACACCCAGGATGTGAAATAAAATTAATATAAAAGTTTATGAACAAATTACCAACTTTTAAACTTATCTTTTTCTTTGTGTGCCGCCAAATTTTGAAATCGTTAAAAGTGCACCGCGACAAGTTGAGAATCCCTGGTCTAAACGTTCTCAAATAACTCGACTACCTCAAGGAATTTTTATTAATATTATTTTATAATTATTTTAAGGAAACTTGAAATTATTCTTTTAAAATTTATTTCACAAATCTAAATTTTTTAAATTCTGGTTTGAAATTCGCGCTCTAAACTATTTAAATATTTATGAAGTATATTAAAATCATATTAATTAAATAATTTTTATAAAGTAATTCAACTAAATAGCTATAAAAATTAAAATTAAAATTAACAATTTCACCAAAATAATTAATTTTAAAATATACAAGAAATTGGTTAGGTTGGCACCAGAGTAAGGTTTTATACACAATTTTGCAGTTTTATACAAAAATTGCGGATAAAATGTATAAAATCTTGGATGCGCATGCGCAAACCCGACGAGAAAGGAAGTTCAAATAAAATTTCATTTTTCAATTATTAACATTTTGATTATATTATTCACTAAATAAAAAGCAAACAACATCGTCAATGCTTTAAAACATTATAAAATATGAAAAGCTTTATTAAGCTGTTTTTTCAGGGTGAGAGAATTGGTTTTTTACAGTTTTATACCTTTTATACATCGGCCTAGTTTTATCCGCGATAGTTTTATACATGTATAAAACCGTGCATTATACTCGGCGGGATAAAACTTGCCAACTCTGGTTGCCAGCAAATTCTGTTTTTGAAGTAGCTGATTTCACGCATAGATAATTGAACGTGTATTATTATTTAAAATGAAATATAAATATTTAATCAATATATTGGAACATTTTACTAACAAAATCGTAAGTATTGAATTTGAATTTTTTCATTGAAATTTTTTTTTTCTCAATTTCAAATCAATTAGTTTGTCTTTTTTCAGGTGAGGTTAGTTAATACTCCAATCAAACTGCAATGAAAATGTAACTCTTTATTTCTTCTCAAAGAAGATGAAAATCGACATATTTTTTGTATTAAATAATTAAAATGATTTGTATTTGTGTTAAATTTACTTGGAAATGTATAAAAATTTATTTTTTGATACAAATTTATTATTTTAATACTTTAATTTGTTTTATTATTTAGTAAAATTGTATATTTTAATATAATATAATTTTTTTTTAATAAATAAAAAATAAAATAAATAAAAAAACTATTATTTCACTTAGACCACTCACTTTCCCTCAAAACTATAAACTCGTAAGGACTTTAATTTTTGTTTATTAAAGCTTTTGTGGTTTGAAATATTATTATTAGGAGAATTTTTAATTATAGACCACATATTTGTATTAAATATTTATTAAAAATAAATATATTTGTACAGTATTATTTATATATTTTTAATAAATATTTAATACAAATATGTGGTCTATAATTAAAAGTTCTCCTACTTTCATTTTTCACAAAAAAGTATATTATTTCTCATAAACCCGTAATTTAAATTTCATATACCAAAAATGAATTTATTCATATACCCGAAAATGAATTTTTTCATATACCCGTAATTTAAATTTCATATACCAAAAATGAATTTATTCATATACCCGAAAATGAATTTATTCATATACCCGAAAATGAATTTTTTTCATATACCCGAATATGAAAGTTCAATTTTGGTATATGAACTTTCTCATATACCCAAATTGAATATTCATAAACAGTTTGTGTAACAGACTTCCTATACATGTGTATGAATATGGCTCGAAAATTTTTAACAGTGTACTGTATTATATATCTCTTATGACAAAATCTATTTTGTATGTTAACAATATAAAATATACTGTGAGTATAAAAATGTATGTTTATGACCATTTGTTAGCATAAGAAAAAACTTTTAATGAATGTATGTATTAATTTTCTAGCTTGAAGGGCTGAAGATGGCCTTGTTAATCATGGCCGAAACGTTCCTAAATAAAGAGTGTTAGCAAAATAGATGCTTTTTATTTATCATTGGCTGCATCCTCTTCATCTCATTAATCTAATTTAAATTATTATTATTTAAATTAAATTTTAATTGGCTTTAATTTCAATTTCCTTTTATGGTAATTATTGATGCTCCAAGTGCAACTTTTAATAATTCGTTTTAACAAAATTGTAACAAGTTGAGATATCAAGTGTGGCATATCGTTTTACTCGGAAGAAGGTCTACTTTCAGAATATATAAATAAAAATCGATTATCTCAGAAAATTTTTTTTCTTGACTCTATTATCATTAAGCCTACATTTATTGATTAAAAATTAAATTTAAAGTGTTTAAAATTAAAAAATCAAAAAATTTTAATTATTAATGTAGAATTTAATTGATACATTTTTTGTTTTTCGCTCATTGCGATTTGTTTTCTGAACTTGGTCGTCTTCCTCAGTAGTATTGTTAGTTAAATAGGCTAATCCAAAATAAGCCCTACCCAGAATGATATTTCAAATTCTAATTAAGCAATCAGTAATTATCTCAAGATGCAGATTAGATTTTGATGAACATTTCAATAGAACTAATAACAGTAATGCGAAATTGCGTACATCTTTTGCTTCATTAGTCAGGGCGTGTATCACTTTCGAACAAACAAAAAGAATAAAAATGATAAATTTCATACATCTGAATCACAAGAAGCGAGATCCCTACCTCTACAGCATAAAAGAATTAGCAATTATGAATGATGGTGGAAATTAGCCATAAAATGCTTTGTAGAAATAAATATTCAACTGGTAATGAATGGATTAGCATCGAGGGTCATAAACTTGGAAGGGTGTAAAGTCAAATAGCAGAACACTTAGGAGAAGTTGTCTCTCGAGGTTCTTTTAATAGATCATTGCTTTATGACCCAATTGGGGTTATTCGGAAGGGACACACACCTTGATCCGAATACTCTCAAGACCTTTGACCTCGAATAAATCGTGGGATGTTGATCACAGAAAGGAAGATCAGTTGCTGTTGATCCTAGAATGCGTCTAATTCCCCACCCAAATATTTTTCTTTTCAGTTATGGTTGGTATCGTTATAGTTTCTTCTTCTTCTTTAAGCTCTTGGCCTCGCCAGCATTTGGCCATTACCAATGTATCTTGAATCTTATATACATTCAACAGATCTTCCCAATAGACGTGATGAGATGTCTAAAAATGAATTCATCATCCATATGAAATAAAATCAAAGATATTTTCTTTGAAAAACAGATATTCTTCCTAATTCCAGTATAAAATTTGTCTATCTGAGACTTTCTTTCACAGGCCAGATATATATGATCGATATCTCCGAGAGAGATGTCATCACAATCACATACCGGGCTTGCTCTTCAACCAATCTTATAAAGATAAACAGGCGTGTCCCAACCTTAGTCGTACAACTAGTACCACTAACTTCCGGAAAATTTGAACACCAACAAGCCAAGGTCTTGTCGGTATCTTGGGGGAAATAGCATATAGATGAGACCCTCTGGTTCTGCTACTCAAATCCCAAAAAGATGCTTTCCTCTTTAAGATGCTCCTAGTGTCCTTGAAAACCATAGGTAAATCCATCCTTTCCCCACGGAGAGCTGAGATCGTTATAGGTTTGTTAGACCAATTCACTTAGCCAGAGTTATTCTAATCTTGTGCGGTAAAATCGTTCCATGAATTCGTCAAATCAATCTAATATCTGTCGGTCATACCAGATAACTCCAAAGAAATTTGAAACTGAATAGTAGAACGTGGTAGATAATAAAGAGAATGCAGGTGTTAAAGAGTTTCTTCGAGGAATTGATTCCTTTTTATTCCTTAATTTGGTTTATTTTCCAAAATAAAAAAAATATAAGAAATTATAAGTCCGAATAAAGTTAGATTCGTACCTCGGAGAAAATATTAGAAGAAATTCAACAGTACTTCTCTTATTCCTTTTATTGGAACATTTCGGCAAAAGAATACAGGAAAGGTGAAGAAGAACTTTAGGTAGATATTTTTGTAGAGGTCCCTACAAGACAAAATCTAGAGGAAAGGATGGACATTACACTGGGCAAAACAATACGATTTTTACCAACCCTGAACACAAAAAACATATGTGTAATTTTCTAAACACCCAAGCCTATATAGGTCGTATGTTAAAGTTCATTTTCCATTTTCGGCTACTAAGGCCATTTAGAGGTATGTTTATATATATTTATTAATGTACCAAAACCTACGGGGGGACGTTTAACGCGCTGACCTATCCGATGTTTCGCGCCCTTGGCATTGCTTAATAGCAACTACCCAAAGTTATCATATTGAAGAATGATGATTGGGAAAGCCTGGTGTAGATAGATGAACGATAAATGATAACGCTGGAGGTATTTTCAGGAACAATTTTATTCCACTATATAGTCGACATTTCGAGAGACTCAAAGCCTTTCATCAGGACTAATATGGTTATAAATAAATCAACCTTCACTGGTTTAGTCATTCGAGAATCTAAACCAGTGAAGGTTGTTGAGAAGGTTGAATAAATAAATCCAGAGCTAGTATTCAGGCAAATTTATTCGGATTATATCCCTCCGCTATAGGTCAACGTTTCGGAGCCCAGAGGGCTCCTTCTTCAGGACCATGCGGTGTCGAGAAAACAATACGCCCTCAATTTAGTCATAAATGAATGATGTGGTTAGTTTTGCTACAAAACATGCAGAAGGCAATAGTGCCGAACGAAGAATAATGATTTATTTATAACCACATTAGTCCTGATGAAGGGAGGCGCTCTCTCGAAACGTCGACTATATAGTGGAATAAAATTTGGCCTAAAAATACCTCCAGCGTTATCATTTATCGTTAATATATTGAAGGATATTTTAAAGTTGTTGTTTTAAATCAATGCTGCTAATTTTAATTAAGTTGCAAAATATCATTAAAAATTTCACGCTCAAAAAAAAAAAAAAAAATCTAGAAAAATAAAGACCGAACTTGACCAGTGTCATTTCATTTAATTTTCACTAGCAAAGTCTTAAATGCACAAGACTACCCTCAATTTTCCGAGAATCAAATATTGAGTGCATTTTCAATTGAAATTTATTTTCAAATTGTTTGATATCAAATTTCGGGTAACAAATTCCAAAATTCTCAAACGATTATTATATTTAAAAAAAATAGCAGGAATATTAAATTTCAAAAGCTTTAAGATTTAAATATGATATTCCATATGATTATTATTTTTCTTTTTCTTTTCCCTCAAAAGAAATTTGATATGTGATATAAAATTATAGAGAAGGATTCTGTTCAAATCTAAAAAGAAATTTTTTTTTTTTTATTCTTTCAAATAAAAGAGATATGGAATTTCGATGCATCGTTATCAAGTGATAATAACGGATAAATAAAAATCCTAAGAAAAAGCATAATATAATTGGAATTCAAATGAGATGTTTCGTTATGTTGGGAAAATGAATTTAAATAAAGAATATGGTGAATTTAGTGGCCCTTTGATGATATTTCAAAGATACTTAGGGGATTTGTAGGTACTAATAAGATAATAAGATTCTCAAAGTTTCGGATCGCTAACTCAATTGGTAGTTTGGAGGGAAAGTGGTGTAGGTTTTCCGTGAAATTATTTAGTATATGTTGTGAATGAAAGAAATATTGAATTTCTAACTCGATATATTTCGGGCTATTAACCCATCTTCAGGAGTACATGTGACTGACTGGCAGTTGACCCAGCAAATTAAAGTCCTTCCTAGAAGTGGCAACCCCCCTCCATAGACAATCCTAGTCTCAAGCAAACATTCACAAATTTCCCCAACTCCTCCCCCCACTCCTACCCAAGCCTGCTTGGTAGCATCTACTCTCTTTTATTCACTCCTGAAGATGGGTTAATAGCCCGAAATATAACGAGTTAGAAATTCAATATTTCTTTCATTTACAACTTAGTGAAACCTCACATATACTAAATAATTTTATTTATTAACCCAATTGGTTTTTTGAGAAAAATCAAAAAATGTAAAAATCAGAAAAAAAAAATTTTTCTCAGGAACGTCTGAATCAATTGATTTGAATTTTGGATATGTTTTGGGGGCGGATGGTAGCTTCTAGGGAAAAAATCAAGACCTATATCGAATCATAACATTCTTAAAAAAAATGGCGTTATTTTTTAAATTTTAACTTTTAACCATGATACAATTTTGGCACAATTATGAAAATATTTTTTTTTTGAAATCCCCATTCAATTTACGAGAATATTAAGATGATTCAAATTTTAAAAAAAGGTACGCCATATTGAAAAAAATAAAAATAAAAATTCGATTTGTTATACAAAAACCGATTTAGATGAGATTTCTATTGAATTGGATACCAATCAATTGAAATAAATTCTATTTTTTAGATGCTCTTTAAAATGTTTATTCTTATTTTGCCCTGAAAATTAGGACCTAAAATACAGTCCACATCCTCTAAATCCAACATTTTTTATTTCTCCAGCGACCTTAACATGTTTTTATCTCAAAACTGTCAAAATCATAACCTTACTTTTTAGGTTAAACACATTTTTATGCATAAAGTACGGCGTTAAAATATTAAAAGCACCCCTAGACAAGACATTATTTTTAACACTATTGACTAAACGCTTTGGGGTTTTTTTTAGGTTAAAGGCATTTTTATGCATTAAATACGGCGTTAAAATATTAAAAGCACTCTCTAGACAAGACATTAATTTTTAACACTATAGACTAAATGCTAACGCTTTGGGGTTTTTTAGGTTAAAGGCATTTTTATGCATTAAATACGGCGTTAAAATATTAAAAGCACTCCCTAGACATGATATTAATTTTTAACACTATTGAGTAAATATTAACGCTTTGGGGTTTTTGAAGTTAAAGCCATGTTCATGCATAAAATACGGAGTTAAAATATTAAAAGCACCCCCAAGACATGACATTAATTTTTAACACTATTGACTAAATATTAACACTTTAGGAGTTTTTTAGGTTAAGCCATTTTTATGCATAAAATAAGGTGTTAAAATATTAAAAGCACTCCCTAGACAAGACATTAAAGTTTTTGACTAAATGTTAACGCTTTGGGGTTATTGCTTTCAGAATATCAATTTGAGGCAAGATGTTAAAATGAATTAACGCTAATTTCAGGTGTTAAAAGTTTACGTTTTGACTTAGGACAATAGACCTGATTATAAGCTAATTTTAATTGATCTAAACTAGAACTAATTTTCACAAATCTGTTCTTTTGACAAAATAATATTAACTTCTCGTTAAATTTAACGACCAAAAAAAAAAAAAAAAAAAAAAAAAACGCCAAGCTTACAAAAGAAAGTTGACAAAGAGGGATTTATGAACTTTCTAAACGCTACTTTATTCAAATAATAATAATCCAAGAGGTATTGAGTTAAAAAAAGAAACTACTTGCAAGATAATCCTTTCTTTGTAAATGTAAGAAAGATATCGCCATCTATTTCGCCCAATTTTAGCATGCATAACGGAGAGAAAATATTTTCATTATTTATTCATGAGACTTTTTATTTATTTATTTATTTATTTATGGGTTCATAGAGAGATCAAAGGATGGTGTATTTCAAAAGGCAACCAACTAACATCCTCGGTAGTCAAGGGAGAGAAAAATTATTTATAATGAAATTTGAGGATTTAAATTATATTAAAGAACGATTAAAAACTTTTTGTGACGTCACATGAAGGGTGAAAAGTGCTATTTTACCTCTAAATTGAAAAGAGATGTTGATTTACCAATAAAAATAGGATGAAATTCCCTCTTCAAAAATATTTGAATGATTATATTACAGAAAACGAAACGTTTGAAATCAAAATGATTTTATTAGCGTTAATTTTTTCATTATATTTAATATTATAAAGTTAAGGTTGTTCGGACATTAAAGTACTTAAAAAATTGAAATTTAACATGTATTTTATGGGGAATATCGACTAAACGCACACAAATCGAATTATATAGCCACCTCTGCATTAGATACAAAAACAAAAAACTTACATTTTATTAATTCACTTCCGAGGAATACGTTAAACATAAAATCAAGAGTTTCTGCCGAAGGCTTTTAAAGATATTTTAACAAGAAAGTCAAAAAATTCCCCAAAATGACAGTCGCCAATATTTAAAAATTAGACTCAGTCCAGTCTGGCAACGTCGCATAAAATAATACTCATTTCTCGCTGTCAGTTACATTTTTTTCATTTTACGATATTTTTTCTCGCAAATCGCCCATTGTATTTAAACTGATTTGCATTAATCATTGTAATATATTAAATAAAATATAATTTAAGACTTTTAGGATTTAAAATAGATAGCTGATGAATGCAATGTTGCCAGTTCTATATTACGTGAAATACTGCTCAAGTCAAAAGTCATTCCTTTATTATTTTTGGTAATTAAATTATTAACTTAATCCAATTATAAACTATGATAGGTCACGACTAAATTATAATAAGGAATTTTGGCATTCAAATTTTTAATTTTATTAAAAAAAAATTTAGATTCTATTATGACTTACAATGTACTATCCAAACACCCTTTAAAAAAAAAAACGACAATTATTCTCTATTAAATTGTGAATCAACGACTTGAAAATGAATAAAATTTTATCGATTCTCAACTTTAAAACTAATCAATAAAGTTAGACAAAAAAAAAGAAACAAAGAGATTCTTTAATCCAATTTTAGAGTAGAATTTATTTTACAATAATTAAAGGTAACACAATAATTGAGATGAAATAAAAAAAACAAAACTCCTCTCTCTATTACGTCATTATTTTCAAATAAAGTTAATCATCGTCAAAGATTAAAATAAAAATAAAACGTTTAATTTGCAATTTAAACTTTACATTTTATAATATCAGAGAAAGAGAGAGAGAGGTTTTTACGAGAAAAGGGGAAGGGAAGGGAGGGTCCTTTAACGGTTCTTCCAACTTTTATTGGAATTGTTTACTCAATCTCACAAAACGAAACTAAAATACTGAACAGCCAGCAGCAACTCTAGAATTAGAGATCTCTTTTTTTTTATTTAATGAAAAAGAAACCCTGCCCTGGATGGGTTAAGAGAGGTGGAGGGGTAAATGATGATGTGACGTAGTCATTAGATTCAGAATTTAATCCTCTATAATTTATCTAATAAAAACTATTTTGATAGGAGTCATAGTACTGGAGTTTTTTTAAGAAATTTATTATTGAAACAATTTTTTTTTTTCAAAACGTTGCCATTCAGCTCTGGAATAATTGATAATAATTATTTATATATATTGAGAAGAGAATTTCACCCTCTTTCAATTGACATATCAATCATTTTTCTAACTCAATTACTTTAGGAGCTATCACGTCAGAAATGTTAATTTATATTTTCCCAAGTACGAAAAGCGAAACATTTTTTAGGTATTATTTAAAAATAAAAATTAATTAACTTTTAAAAATAATAAATCTTTTTTATTAAAATAATTGTGTAAAAAAAAAAAAAATTAATATATATGATTGATTATAGAATAATAATTGCGGGATTTATTAGTTCCAATTTTTTTTTTTTTTTTTTTTATTATTATTTATAAAAATTGTCAATACTCCGAAACTACTTGACGGATTTTGATGGGGTTTTTTCCAACATATAGAGAATTTTATGCAGATTGTTTTGTTTTTGTAAAAACTTATTTAAAATTAAAATTTGATTACTCTATATTCATTTATATGCACCTAATAATTACACGCTTTGTTTTAGAAATTTTTGCCATTAATTTTGATATAAAATTTACTCAATTTTCAATCATTTTTTTTAGTTGTTTTAATTGGCACCATCTTTTATTCGTTTTGTTCTATTTCCCTCTCAAAAATAAATAAATGTTATATCTAATCAATAAATATTAAATGGAGAAAGGCAAAAAAATAAAAAGCTATAAAAAATTTCACTTTAAGAAGAGTAAAAGAGCAATAAAGATGATTATTGAGAAAAGATAAAAAAAAATCAATTTATTACGAGAGGTTTTTTTTTTTTTACTCCTTTACTCTAATATATTTAGTATGAAATAGCAGAGAGAGCTCTTAGACGGTTTTAGAGCTTCACTTTAGAGCTATTATATTATATTATTAAAAGGTGAAAGCGACGTCTTATGTAAACCAATCACGTTTTATGACGTCACATAATTATAATAAATTAATGGATTGTTAAATTTATAGGTGTTAAATTATTAATAATTTGATTTAAAGGTGACATTTCTTATTAGCGAGGTGAATGGCTCTATATTTTAAGAAATATATATTATCTAGGTAGGGGTGTAACAAATTTTGATAAATTTTTTACTTTCTCTTACGTCTATACATGTATAAGCTTATATATAGAGAAAGTATTGGATTCATGTCAAAAATTCGATGTCGAGATTTTAACGGATATACACGTTTTGAGGTCCCCCAGACATGGTCTGTCTGTCTGTCTGTGTGTGTGTTCAAGTTAAGAGAAAGTAAAGGGAATATATATTTTTAAGAGGTGGGGGAAATTTAAAATCCCCCCTCCCCACTATCCAACACTAAATATGAAACAAGTACACAAGAGAAGAACTTTAATAAAAAAAATATTAATAAAGAGATATAAATTAAATAAATAAAAAGCTGTTGGTGTGAGTGAGGCTGGCGAATTTACTTTAGCCAACTTTTTAAATTTTAATTTTCTTCTCAAGTTTTAAATATATTTTTATATTTGTTTCATAATGAATTTCTCTCTCTTTTCTGTGTCCATAACATTCATTGCAAATAAAAAGATTTTTTCATCTCGTTTTCTTCTTTCTTTATTCGTTTATTATAAAATTTTAGAATCAGATAAAAACTTTAATAATTATTTTTTTTTTCACTGAGAATATGGAGAAATTATTCCCTTTGTTAGTTTTTTTATTAATTACATTCAGAAAGATGGCGTTTTTTTTTTTTAATTTCCACTTCTACTCACTCATGAACTCAAGACAAACGATTTGGAAATGAATTTCCAACTTTTATTTATCTATTGAATTGTGATCAACTTCATGATGCTAAGGAGGAATTGAATGTTCACTGTATCGCGACTTTTGCTTAAAAAATGAGATTTTCTGAAAAAAATAATTGATTTTGGAGATAGTTAATCGCGATTTTTTTATACAGTATAGTCAATTAGAGTATTTCTTCCCCTGCCCAAATTGACATCACATTTAGTCTGATCTGATTAGCCGTTCGGAATCTACAGGAGTTTAAACTTTCAAATTAGAATTTACCGCAGCGCGGTAAAGTAGATTGATGGGAAAAAAAAATAAACGGTGAAATCTTGCAGCTGGAAAATCATTCTTTCTAACCGTATATTCCCCATAATTATAGTTATTCAAGCCGCAAAACATTTTCGTGCACATGCCTCCATAACCGGGTACTATTAACACATGCAGTGTAATACGATGTCAAGTCAAAAAACTGCCATTTTCATTTTCGGAGCGCGAAGTAACACTCAGCAAAAGTGGCCCATCCACATGGACAAAGATGGCAAATTAAATAGATAGATTATGTGGGTTTCACGAGGGGGTAAGAACGTATTCACAC
>JAKCPI010020607.1:0-10963 GCA_023213315.1 Euborellia annulipes
TTTTAGACAGTAGATACAAGGGAGTTGCTTAGAACTATTTATATTTAACGTGTCTTTAGACTGACTTGTGAGCCACGGGTCATGGGGCAAAATTTTTGTTAATATCAATGAAAATTCCTTTTTATAGGCTATTTATTAGCTTGCTAATATTTTTTTTTTTTTTTTTTTTTTATTTAAACTGAATGGAATGAACGAATGAATGAATGACAGGATCTAGTCTGACAGATAAAGAGTGAAAAGACAATCAGCAAGAAGAGATTTGAACTAATAACGATGAAAGCTGTCTGTCGGTCGGCCTTGTATTTCCGGCAGGTTGAATGACCCCTCCCCAATGCTGTCAACCATCAATAGGAGATAAGGCTACGTATCACGATTTGTGTAAAATAAAATAATAAAAACAAAAGGTGCATGGAACTATTTATCTTATTTATTCATTTCACGGCTGTCTAATGGATTTATTTAGAAGAATGACATTTTCAAAATGAAATAATAATTTTATGGATTAATTAATAGCCTAGGTCGTTAATGACCTACTTTTTTCTACGAAGAGATGAAGATGAGTCCATAGCTCGGGAAATCCCCATCCTGGTGATTTTTTACTTTCTCCTACCTATGTATATATGTAATATATATATAGAGAGAAAGTATTGGATTCATGTCAAAAATTCGATGTCGAGATTTTGATGGATCTTCACGTTTTGAGGTCCCCTGAATCCAAAAAAGTGGTTTTCGCGACATGGTCTGTCTGTGTGTCTGTGCGACAGTCACACCAGATTTTTATAATGTAAGATAGGGGTCGGCAACCTAGTTTTACTCTTAAAGCAAAAATTAATCTCAAGGTAGCCAATGGCTTGAATGTTTTCTTTCCTTGTTATTCTGATCTTCGGGATTTTAAAATTTCGTGAGCCTAAAATTTTATTGGGGTCTGGCGACTGTATTGCACAATTAAACAGTTTCGATTTTACAAAAGGAAAAATCATCAGGCCTAAAATACATAAAAATTACATGTACCTAGTTATAATAGAAATATCTTTAAAAGCCGCATAGTCCAAAAATTGTGTGGTTTTTTATAAAACCACGGGGCAAGTGAAACTTTTTTCCGGATCGTAGGTATTTAACTGTACCCCGTCACAGACCCCGTGGCAGAAACGTTGTAAATAAACCGAAAATCAAATTCTTTTATTAATGATAACAACTGTTAAAACCTAAACTCCATAATTATATATCGTTAATTAATTTAAGTAGTTTAAAGTCTAGGATGTCGAAAGAATTTAAAAAAAAAATTTTTTGAACAGTCTAACACAGACTGCATCAACTAAGAAATATAAAATATTTATAATTTTGTAAATACACTAAGCAATAGGGTTCAAAGATGAATTTTTTCCAAATGAGTTTATTTAAACCTAAAATTTGAAAGGCTCTTCTTCATCAGAGGAAACTCACAGGCACTCTGCTAACATATCAATAATTACAGTCAAGGATTTTTGCATTCCAAAGACTATTACTCAAGAGAATAATAATAAAAATATTTCGTGCCTAATTGCTCTATTTATTAATCTAGACTTTGTATCTCATAAGAGCTCTGAATCAATACTAGGAGGATAAAAATAAGAGCTTTAATCTATAAATATTTATAAAAGGGTATTTTGAACAAGAACAAATCTTACAAATAATAAAAAAACACTAATGGTCGTTTTTTTAATAAAAGTATTGTTTTTAAGGTGGTTCAGGAGCGACGTCTAAACGCACTTAAAAAAAAAACTAGACTATTATAAGGAATTTTTCAATGCGGTTTTTTTTTAAATGAATTAAACTCATAAAAGATTATTGGGACATCGTGCTATAATCTTTTTAATGACTTATTAAAAAATTATCGTAATTAATTTTTTTATCTGGCAAATACAAAAAAAACAATCTGTTCCAATAATCTTTAATTTTTTTTAAATTTAAAAATGAATTTATTGTTATTATTAATCACATATTAATTAAGAAATTTTTAAAATAAGCTTAGATGATTTGTTTAAAAAACCAACTGTCAAATTAGTTCAGCATTCTTGCAATAGATGGCAGGCTAGTCTAACAGCCGATATAGTATTAGCCTATATCTGGCCTATATTTATATATCTTTATGCTTTTATAAAAGATACATAATATATAATAATATTTATAAAGTATTTATTGTTAAAAGATCAATGAAAATCAACCAAATGCATTAAATATTATTAGCTACCATTCTGACATCTCTTGGCATATTTTTTGAATTACGTGATTTTTTGGGCATACCTTTTATGACACGCTACGCCATCTTAGCGGGAAAAACATGCGTAACACCTTAGCTCCTATTCCGCCTTAATAAATAAAAATTAAAAAATATATTACAAAAAGCCGACCGAATTAATCTATTATATGAAGGCACGAAGGTTTACTCTGTTTCAATTTGCAGGTTTTTGTGCAAGGTGAAAATAATCTATATATATATATATATATAAAATTCGCTTATGTCCGTCTGTCTGTCTGTTCGTTTGTCAAGCTCTATTTGGGCAGCTTCCCGTTGGAATTTTGAAACGAAATTTTTTATGCTAAAGAGGACAGGGTCTGATTCTAGACACTAACTGGAGTTTGCAATCAGTCATCTTTCAATAAAATTTCGCGATAATAATTTTTCATTAATTATTTTCACCTTGCACCAAGACCTGCAAATTGAAACAAAGTAAGCCTTCATGTCTTCATATAAAATTAAAACGAATACAAGCAATCTAACTAGACTCATATTCGGGGGTAATTATCAACCAGGGTTCAATTCTCGACCGAGACATATTTTTTTTTAATATTAAATTCGTGTTTCTAATCTTTTTTTTTTCCATTCACAATCACGCTTACACACACATCCATTTGGTATCCAAATGGCTTAAATAAAATCATCGGATCCGAACCCGGGACCCTTGGTATACAAGACAGGCGCACTACCAACTACAATAAGCCCGAGGGCGTTTCTAATCTTGTCTATTGATTGTTCAAAATCCAAATCTGTGATGTCAAAAACTTCAATTTATATATTTTGTTTTCATTTTTTATCCACTTTATGGGAATTCAATGTGCCTCATATTTGAAAACAAAGTAAAGACAGACTTGGATCGAGTAACTCGTGTTTGCCATTCACGTTTTATTATAATTAACTTCTCGGTATTTAGATGATAGTTTATAATATTTACTATTAGGAAATGTAATAATAAAGAGAAAGAGAGAAAATTATCATTAAAAAAAAAAAAAAAACATTATTGCAAGAGATTTCTTTAAAAATAATAATAATATAGCTAGTAATGCAAATAAATGATGATAATTTTAGTGAAGAAATTTTATGCTAATATTTTTGTATGAAATTAAAGGAACGCCTGCAAGTTAGATGACCATCAGTAATCACTGCAGAGAGAGGAGAGAGAACTATGGTATGGGATGCTATGGGAGACATCATGGTCGATTTGTTTTTTTTTTTTATCAAAGTCTACATATAATTCACAAATATCTGTCTGCCTAAAACGCTCCCATCTTCAGGACCTAAATCAATAAATAGGAAATAGGACCTGAAGATGGCAGCGACGCGCTCCCGAAACGTCGATGAAATAATATAACATTTTTTTATTTCTGCTGGCTGCCTTCCTCATTAAGCTCCTTAGTCAATATATAAGTATATATATATTTTTTTTTAATTTTCCCATCTCTCAACAGAGATTAACTCCAACAGAGTTACAGAGAGACGGAGGAGACATTGGCAATGTGAAAATTTTCACGCCAAGTGGGATATGAACCCGAGTTGTATAGGAAACTCTAGATTCGTAATCCACAGCTTAACCGTTTTGGCCATAAGCCTCCTGTTGCCGACGTTTCGAGAGCTAGTCGCACTCATCTTCAGGGAATGCAAAATTGTCAACCTGTACTTAATTTTGACAATTTTGTGTGCCCTGAAGATGAGTGTGACTAACTCTCGAAACGTCGGCCAAATCGGTTAAGCTGTGGATTACGAATCTAGAATTGCGATACAACTCGGGTTCATATTCCACTTGGCGTAAAAATTTTCAAATATTGCCAATGTCTCCTCCGTCTCTCTGTAATTGGAGTTAATGTAATCTCTGTTAAAAGTTGGGAAAATTAAAAAAAAAAGAAAAAAAAGTAGGCTATATATAATAAAGTTTTTGTTGTATACCTAGCTAGCTGCTGTCCTGGGAAGGTTCCAGCCCAAGCTATTTTAATAAATAATTTAATAAACCCTCGGCAGCCGAAAGTGCAAATTAGCGTAAAACAAAATTTATAAAATACATAAAACATAAAATAAAATAATTTGGAAGCTGTTGAGAATAAAACCAGCCTCTTCTTCTCTCTCACCAAATAGATATAATGTCAATCAAATAAATATTAATCTATTACCACTTGCGAAAGAGAAAAAACTTCCTGTACTACTGTTGATACTGCTTCTTTCATACTCCTGAATTCATCAAATAAATATAAGTCTAGTTTACCATTACTATATAATGAAGGGAGTAGGAGCAGCCAAAGGCCTCAAGTTTAATGTATAATTGGAGGCATTAATTTAGCTCTTGGGGCTCCCTTCCTTGTATTCAAATCAACAGCCAAGTACTTCATTGGTTATAATTTCGTATTTATTGGCCTAAAACTAGTTAGATATTGGAGGCTTCTAGCCTAAAAAATTAAAAAATAGGCACTTGAAAAAGATTCTATTGTAAGTTTAGTCACTTCAAAGGTATTATTTGCAAATAATTTAATATACTGGTAAAAAACTGCAATCTCTTATTTTGGTGACTGGTCGCATAGGACACACTTAATCGGAATTCTGTACTGTTTGCGAGAGATATGAATAGCAAATCAAATTTTTAAGTACTAATTTTTAAATATTTTAAAGGTAAAAATAAATTTTTTTCGAAAAAGAATGTTTTTGTAGATCTGGGGAGGGGTTAATTACTCCTTACCTTCCCCTTGAAATATTGTCTTGATAACAAAAAAATGGGTCAACTTCCCCAATCTAAGCCTCGATTGCAGGAGCAAAATTTTGTCTTCACAGTCCGAAGAACATAGATAAATATTTTTATAAGAAATTTACATAGACAACCGTGAGTGCCTGATGATGGTAAATAAATTTGGACAAAACGTCGAGAAAGGGAGCATTGAGTTGGAGCGCCTTCCTGGCTACGCCCCAAATCCGGTGGTGGCCCGGGTAGTTATTAAATAATACGTCGAGAACATTTCTATTTTACTCTGAGTAGAGGTAAAGTTCTTGCTTCATGAATCAAGGATAGTGGCAATTTTCTTTATCCAAATTTCTCTATTTTTTTCAAACAATCAAAGAACGATTAAAGTAATTTCAATATTCTTTTTTTTTTCAATCAATCATAAAGATTGTTATCAGTCAAAGAAGGAAATAACCTTTTCTTTTTTGCCCCCTATTCAATATCCTAATAATAGGATTCTCCTCTCTCTAAACATCAAATGACATTTACTTTTTACTTATTCATGCTTTTTTTATTATTTGTTATTTATAAAATAAAACCATTAAAATGGTGACAAATTGTAATGATGATTGTGCAAAGGTGATACTTTTATATTTATGTAACGGTGATTATTAATCAGTGCATAAATGTCGGCGGCGATCTTTTTGAGGCTACCGTAAAGTTCCTACAGTGCCTGGCAAAATTATTTGAAGCACTACAGCAAATGTTGATTACTAGCCAATGGAATTTCCTTATTTTTAAAATATAAATTGTTATGAATATATTATATACGTTTGGTCTACTTAATAACATTGGTGTACCACAAACAAAATATATGGACCCTGTTATGCATTAGTGTGTCAAGCGCCATCAACCGAGATTTGAAAAAATCAATATTAAAGTTTTTTGTTTTCATTGGATTATATATAATTTTTTTTGTCAATTGTGCAAGTAACATTAAATATAAATTTTTTTAAGGACATATTTCATAAAAAATACTATTAATTATAGCATTTGAAACAATATTCCGTGCTTAACTCAATTTTTAATTTTTGGCGCTTGACACACTAATGCCTAACAGGGTCCATATGGTAATTGCTAAAAGTTTAATAATTAAAACAAAAATGACGGTATTGTGACATAAATTTTAATATTAGTAATATCTGTAAGTAGTAATCTCTGTATTAGATTAAAAATCAATTATTATTTAAATTCCCATTTATTTTACTTTCTCTTACCCTATATATGAAATATATAGAGAGAGAAAGTATTGCGATCATGTCAAAAAATCGATGTCGAGATCTTGATGGATATACATGTTTTGAGGTCCCCTGAGTCCAAAAAAGTGGGTCCCGCAAATTGGTCTGTGTGTGTGTGTGTGTGTGTGTGTGTGTGGCTGTGTGTGTGTGTGTGTGTGGACAGATTTTTAGCATGAAGGAATTGAGCTACCCGATTGAAATTTTATATTTAACTTAGGTACCTTCCCACACGCTCAAAATAAGCTTTTGAACAAAATCGGCCAAAAAGTACTAGTACTTTACTGATGTACTTTTTCAGTTTTTTCGATTTTCTCAAAATTCCCTCCAAGGATTTTTTTTTAAATTCATAAATCAATTATTTTTTAGATGCTCTTTAAAATGTATATTTTCATTTTGCAACTGAAATCTTCTGAAGACCACTTTACTCTTGTATTTCATAGGGAAGATAGGAGAAATGGTTGCCATGGTAACGGAATTTAAATCTTTTTTCTTTTTATTAGAATAACCGAGAAGCCCTCGGGCTTGGCGTAGAGGTTAGCGTGCTAACCTCGTATACCAAACGTCGCGGGTTCGGACCCCAGGCAGTCCGATGATTTTATATAAGGCATTTGGATACCAAATGGCTTATATAAGAATGCCTGGACCCCAATATGTGTATAGTAATAAATAATGGATATCGTTTAAAGTCTTAAATGGCCTAAGTTGCCGAAAAGACTGTGTGAATGTGTGTGTGATTTTGAGTGTGAATGAGAAAAAAGTGTGAATGTTTAAAAAAAAAAAAAAAAAAAAAAAAATAACCGAGAAAACATATCTCTCTGCTCTCTCTCTCTCTCACTTGCAAACATTATCGCCTGTCTCTCCGCCTTCTCTCATAGGCCTAATGTTAATTTCCTATAGGGATTTGTATGTTAATTTCGATTCAAAAGGGGGTCCCCTTTGGAACTTTTTACGCATTTAAAATTTTTTTTTCCAATTCTTATGAAATTTTGTATTTATTTACGATTCTATATTGTGTATAAAATGTCCAAATATGAGATTAAAATTTTGAAAAATAATCATAGTTTTTTTCAAGCAGTCAACATTTAAAATGCAAGTTTGAAACTAAGGTTGTGGGGCCAGTCACACCAGATTTTTTTTCCCTCAGTGCTGACGTTTCGGTCCTGTTTAGGGCCATCTCCTGCGCAATAGGGCTATCAAATTTTAACATTTCACCTATATTAATATTCTTGGTCTATAGGCCTATATGTATATTTTGTTTGTATGTAGTAGTAGTATAGATGATTTACAGTGGTAATGTCTGCGAGTGAAAAGTTTCAAGCACTTTTGACTAATCCCAACAAAGTTAGAAAGAAGGAACGAAGAGAGATTTCCTATAAATGACTCATTAAACGCTGCACGTGGAGTCGAAGACGATAAGGGAATTTTTATTAGAATGGCCGATTGACGTCACTCAAAGGGTGAATTCTCTCGCACGCCTTCTTTTCTCAATTAAACAATTCCAAATATTTCAGAGGAATTTGTTAATTCATAAAAGATTATCAATTTAGTATATATCACGTACTTCAGGTATATTAAAGGAATAGCAAATTGGATTAATTTGATGTAGTGTGTATGGATGGATGCCTGGTTGCTAGGCAACCGGGGAGCTTCTCGTTTCGTGACCTCTGCCTAATGGGAGACACACTCTCTCTCCCGCTCTCTCTCTTTTTCTCTCTCATCAATAAACGATCTCAAGGGGAGAAAAAATAATAACCTTTATGTTATGCAGATATAATAAAATTAATGGTGTTTTTTTTTTTTTTTAATTAAGGGCTTTTTAGCATCAGAGGCCATATAGATTTTTAGATTAGTAGCCAATTCGGTTGAAATAAATCTTTGTCGCCCGATAGTAAATCATCGATATAGTTAACAAGAACACGCTTAACCTACGAGTTAAAAAAAAAAATAGAAATGCCTGAACCCACAATAGATAATATATATTACAACGGTTATCGTCTAAAGTCTTAAATGGCCATTGCCGAAAGGACTGTGTGAATGTGTGTGTGAGTGTGAGTGTGAATGAGAAAAAAGGTGTGAATGTTTTATTAAAAAAAAAAAAAAAAAAATGTTTTTCACATATCTGAGGAAACTTTTGTGAAGTTAGCAACTTAATAAAGGCATCATTTAGAAAAATTATTAAAAATTAAAATAATTAATTAAAAAAAAAATTTTAACAAAAATATAATAAAAAAATTAAATAAAAAAGCTTGCGTTTCTAATTTCACCCCTTAGTTACGCCTTATATCGAATTTTTGGGTTAAGCTAACTACGATTTGGTGGATACCAAATGGCTTAAATAAAATCCTCAGATTGCCTAGGATCCGAACCCGCGACCCTTGGTATAGAAGGTAGGGGCGCTACCAACTATACCAAGCCCGAGGGCAAAGTCAATTAATTATAGAGAAGAATTTAAACTTAAATTAATTAATTTAATTTAATTAATTTTAATTTAACTGTTAGATGAAAAATAATAAAAATTGTTAAACAATACAATTTTTCAATAGAATTTATAAAATAAAAAACAAATTCAATGATAATAATAATCTTTACGTTCAGAGGAGGGGTTATCTGTCAGAAAAATTAAGGAAAGACGAAGGCCTGAGGAGGTTCTGGTAGGCGAAGGCGATCGGTGCGGATAGTAAATATAAATGGAAAAACAAAAATCTGGTGTGACTGGCGCACAGCACACAACTTTCTCTTACCTTCGGTAATCCAAGTTGTGTTTCTGTGCTTTTGTCGTTTATGATTTTTTGTGTCGACATATATTTAGTTCCCGACAGTACGGAACATTGGAATTCAGATGTAAATTTATAAGTATGGGAAAATATTTATATTTTGTTACCATGCTTCAACCATTTCTCCTATCCTTCCCTATGAAATACAAGAGTAAAGTGGTCTTTAAACTTCAATCGCAAAATGAGAATATACATTTGAAAGAGCATCTAAAAAATAATTGATTTTTGAATTTAAAAAAAAATCGTTGGAGCAAAATTTGAGAAAATCGAGAAAAACTGAAAAAGTACATCAGTAAAGTACTAGTACTCTTTGGCCGATTTTGATTAAAAGCTTATTTTTCCGGTCCCGGAGGGTGTTTAACTTAAATATAAAATTTCAGCCCTCATAGCTCAATTCCTTCATGCTTAAAATTGAACACACAGACACACAGACAGGACAGACACACACACACACACACAGACAGACAATGTCGCGAAAACCACTTTTGGATTCAGGGGACCTCAAAACGTGAAGATCCATCAAAATCTCGACATCAAATTTTTTTGACATGAATCCAATACTTTCTCTCTATATATATATTACATATATACATAGGTAAAGAGAAAGTTTTTTTTTTTTTTTTTTTTTTTTTTTTTTTTTTTTTTTTTTTTTTTTTTTTTTTTTTTTTTTTTTTTTTTTTTTTTTTTTTTTTTTTTTTTTTTTTTTTTTTTTTTTTTTTTTTTTTTTTTTTTTTTTTTTTTTTTTTTTTTTTTTTTTTTTTTTTTTTTTTTTTTTTTTTTTTTTTTTTTTTTTTTTTTTTTTTTTTTTTTTTTTTTTTTTTTTTTTTTTTTTTTTTTTTTTTTTTTTTTTTTTCCCCCCCCCTAAAAATATTAATATTATTTATAACGTTTCTGATTTTATAAGTTTTAAAAATATTAATCGTTTAAAACAAATTCCGGAGACTTTTTTTTTTTTTTTTTTTACCAAAGTCGGATTTATTAATAACAAGGTAAAATTGTTTTGAAAATTGAATTAACATAAGTGAAGGAAAGCACATGAATATGATGACTAAGCAAAAGCAAATAGATAGTGAAGATATTTATAAAAACATTTAAATATGAAAATATTTTTTCTTTTTTTTTTTAGCTACTTACATTTACGTAGTTAATGAGAAAAAAAATATAATGGGCTGGCCGGTGTCGGCGGCTTTCTTACCTGAAACAAAAATAAAAATTTAATTGTTATTATAAGATTCTTGATGAATTTCTCCATTTTTCGTTATTTATGAAGTTATGGGAATAATTAAAATAATAACGAATTTTTAAATTAACAGTTATTTATTCTCTCGACGATCGATTTCGGCACTATGTACCATCGTGAGTCGGCTAAAAATGTGAAACGATTACATTTGTATATTATGTATATATAGTATAGTGTAACTATGAATATGTATAGGTTTACAGGTTTATCTATAAAATTTGATTTGAATTTTTTTTAAATAATTTTTATAATTTTTTTTACATGAATCTTTCCCATATATGTTGAATAGATTCTATTCAACACACCAAATAACGGTACGTACTGATAAATATTACTAAAGATTCATGTAAAAAAATTATAAAATTATAAATTCAAATTTTATAGATATACATATATTATATACACTATACTATACTATATATACATTGAGGTCATCACACCAGATTTTTCCTCTCCCATCGTTAATCACATTAATTTATTTAATAGATTCTCGTTGTAGACTTAACGGATTAATTTTATTTGTATATATATTTTTTTTTTTATTTAATTAGATATAGAAATGGAAATGTCTGATTATTGACTTCTTAAGAAAGGTGTCATGAAGAGTCAGTTGAAACCGTTAGTTACTTAGTAAACTAGTCTTTTTTTTTTTTAAGAGTGTATGTTTATTTTATCAAGAGACACACATAT